>JANIJI010000009.1:3210000-3262500 GCA_024500535.1 Leptonema lineaticorne
ACAATCAAGTTCAATGTCAAATGGACTAAAACGACTTTTAGTAATATTTTAGTTCGATATTAAAAAAAAAACAAATAGTCACAATATTATCAGTAAAATTTTATCTCAACAATATGCAGTTTGTTATTTTCGTTTTAAACTAGCGATATCCGAAAACAAAACAAATCCCGGAAATTGTTTCACGGTTAAACGAATATTTTCAAAAAAAAAGGAACATATTGTAGGAGCGGGGGGGGGGTGAGGTAATTGAAAAAAGATAATATATAATATAAACTATAAAATACAATAAATTTATACGATAGTTTTCCATTCGACCTTCGAAAACGTTTCACATCATCGGTAAATGTTACGAATTGATAGTTCAAAGAACTTTAGAACTTTAAATACTGGATTTCGATAAATTGCGACGCGTTGAAGTCGTCGTCTAAGGCGATTTTTGCGACTATTTTTTTTTTTGATTTTTTATTTTCTTTTTCACTTTTTCGATTTTGATCGAGTTTAACCTGTTTTCTGATAATCTGATATTTTCGGTTGTTGTGTCGTTGTTGTTGTTGTTGTTGTTGTAATTTCGAGAGCGTTCAACTTTTTACAATGTTTGTTTGTGACTTTTTCAAAAAAAAAAAAAAAATGGCGTAATTCGGACCTTTAAAATACGTCTAGTAAATTTTATAAAAATTATTTCATATATTGAATAGAATTTATTCAAGTTATCGATATTTAAAATTAGCTAGAATTTTTTAAAATTTCTAATATATTGATAATTTTAAAAATATTTAATATTATTCATATATACGATTATATTATATAATATTTTAATTTAATTTTCATCGAATATATTGAAAAAAAAAGTAAAATACTTTGATTATCATAATTTTATTTAAATATATTTATTTTTGAATGTGAATGTCAATTTTTTTATAGTTTAGCGATTTTTTTTGACTATTGACATCAATCGATAATTTTATTTTATATACAATATTTTTTTTTTTTTGGTATATAATGACACATTGTTAACGATTAATTTGATATAATCCAAGATATCATAGTTTGATCAATTAAAAAAAAAATATTTCCTAAACGATTTTGCAAAAGAAGTTGCAGAAAATCCGATATGAAATTGACGCTCGTTTTGATTGCATATTGAATTAACATTTTAACGTTGAATAGGCAAAAGTGAAGGTTATCATTATCCAATAATGGGCGGTTTAAAGTTGCACGAAGAATAAAAAAAAAGATAAATAATTCAGCATTATGCAAATTATAATATAATAATAATATACGTGTAATAATAATTTTCGATCGGATGATTTCTCAACTGGTATCCATTATGTGCGAGTTGATTGAAACGTTAAAATGTTTTGAGATTGTCTACACAATGATAATGCATGTACGAATGCGAATAGGGGCGTTCAAGTGGCGGTTAGCGGACGTCAAACGGTCTGAGATATTATAATTGAAATGTATGATATTGTAAATGATCATTTTAGCTATTGTTGGTCCTATAAAAATAGGAAATAGAATTTTCATTTATGTCGTATAGTGTACTGATTTTTTTTATCTTTTTTCAATATTATAGATTATTTCCATTTTTTATCGATTATCATTGTAAAATAAAATCTAAATTAAAAATATTTTGATTTTTGAATTTTTATTAAATATTTATATTTGCCGAGTATCAAGTTTTGTAAATAAATATAGCAATTTATATTATTTATTCTTGAATTTAAACATTATTAACACATAATATTTAAATATTGAATATGAATAAATAAATCAGTTTTATATATTATTTTAAATATCAATGAACGATCAAGTCACTATTTTTGGTTTGAATATTTTTCATTAAGTATTAGGAAAAAATGTATAAATTTAGTTAACCAGTAGAATAAATCGATTTCACGAAGAATATTCATTATTATTAAATAAATTTAAATCAGAAATCAATATTTTTTTAGACTTCTAACAGTATTTATTTCATTGGGGGCACTTAAAATCGAAAATATTGATCGCATCTGCAGTACAATATGACATATCGATTATAATATAGTAAATATTTTTTTCACCATATAATTGCCAATATATTTTATATTATAAAGATTATTTTCAACGATCAGTCCAGAACTTGAAGTTGAAGATTGCGCAATCGTTTTGCGCAATATATATATATATATATATATATATATTTTTTTTTTTCATTCAATCGCAACCAGTTTCAATAAAAGCAATTGCGTGAAAGAAAAAGTATAAATTAATACAATATCGATTTATCGACTTCAATATATTTTTTTAAAATTACAAATAATTTGATTCTAACAAGGTAAATGTTTAACTAAATCGTTACCGTATATTAAATTTTAAAGAATTTTATTATGAAAATTACACTTTATATCTTATTTATGATTGACGTTTGATTAACAAATTCAATCTTTTTTTTTGACAAACAATATTAGAAATATTGCATATATTTATATAATTTAATATAGTTAAAGATTTATATATATATATATATATATATATATATATATATATATATATATATACACACACAAATGCTTGAGAAAATATTAATTATAATAATTAGCATTATAACGTATAATTTTACAATGAAAATTAATCGTTAAAATTGAAATAAATGTATGTATAATTATGTTGAGATCATGGCAAATTAACATAATTCAGAATTAATATAAGATAATTGACTTTATTTTAAAGCGTTGAACCATAAATTATGTCATAAAAATTACGTCATAATTATAATTCACATGGAGGCATTTTGAATGAATTATTTTTTTTCAGAAAAAAATATTTAACAAAGCCAAAAAATGATCTACTTTTTAATTATTTTTTAAAAATATAATATTATAATTTATAAACATTTATATATATATATATATATATATATATATATATTTATTTATAAATAGATTAAATTAATATGCATCAGCTGTCGAAGTAAACATAATATATAATGTGATAGTTAAAACTAAAAATCGCTTAAAAAAACCGGTTTAACCAGGCAGTTCTTATTTATAAGTTATTCAATGTTGGTTAATTTTTACATGTTGGAAACATAACTTAATAATTTATAGATTATCTAATCTACTTAATGGTTTTCGTAAGAAATGAAATATAATTAAATAAACAAATAAAAAGATTACAACACGTTATTATTACATAATAAAATAATATTTTGATAAATAATACATTTTTTTTCTAAATATTGAGAGTAACTATATTATTACATTTGAAAACGAAAGTAATAATATAATTAGCATACAAATATCGACCATGACAGCGTTTGCGGCGCTTCTCAAACTTTACAATAATTACGATTAAAAATTCAAGGTCACATTTAATAGACCTTTACCACAATCGATAGTACATATTGCGTGATTCGTATCTAATTCTTATTTTTTTTTTGCTCTATGTTTTTTTCCTCTTTAGTTTCTTTATCTATTGTTGTCGTTGTTTTTGTTGATGTTGTTGTTGTTGTGGTTATTCTTGTTTATGTCGAAGTATTGTTATTGAAATCGCGTCGAATCGGTGCGACACGGTTTTGAAGGAGCTCATTTTCTATTATTTTACCGAAAAATTTATATTATAAAACATTTCCGTCTCTCTTGTGTATATATATTATATTATATATATATTTTGATTATTTGCTGGAATAGTTATTTTGTTCCGGTTTTGAAAAACATTTTTTTATACTACTATGATCAAAAAGTAAGGTGAAATTATTATTTAAAACTATCGGGCATTAGAAAGGCAGGTAAATTGTAATTTTTTTTCCCAGGTTGGAAGAACTGTCTATAATATTTGACAAGCGTATGTTTGTCAAAAGGTTTAATTATCTCCGAATTACACGTATTTTTACAACTCTCAGTTCCTTCATCACGATAATGCTCCATGTCACACTGTATTGGTTCTTTGCGACTTTTTTGCCAAAAATTCGACTCGTATCGTTACGCAACCACCGTATTCGCCTGATTTGGCTCCGCTCGACTTCTGGCTGTTCAGCAAATTCAAAAGGCCAATGCGGGAACGCCGTTTTGACACGATTGAGGAGATAAAAACCGAATCGAAGAAGATCTTGAAGGCTATACCGGAAAAAGACTATTTCGACGACTGAAAAAAGCGTTGGTAAAAGTGCGTTTTATCAGACAGGGATTACTTTGAAAAGAATGTAATTGATTTGAAAGAATAAATAAAGAATTTACATTTTATAAACAAATTCACCTTACTTTTTGATCACAGTGTTATATGCATATAAAATAAAAAAAATAATTACACGGTTTAAATATTGTATTGTATTTGATTTATATATATATATAAAAAAAACATTTATAAAAATTAGATGTGTAACACTTTTTCTAATAATTTTAATAAAAAAAATATTAAGGATATTTCATATACTATTTCACAATTTATTTTTATTTATTTATATAATAACATATTTATAAGCATCGATTATTAAAAATTGAAATTATTTTTCAACATTAATCAAGATTAAATTGTGTATATATTTTTTTTCATTTTACATGTGTTAATGAACGAAAAAGACTAAGTAGCGCATATCGTTATATGATACGTCTTATCGACATTTTTAATAATTAAATTCAATTATTGTTAATTATTGCCTTCTATTATATAATTAAATAATGAATATTAATATTTATATTTTAAAAAATAAGATAGTATATTTTTTTAATTACATATATCGCTCATTTTTGCATACATATGGATTATGAGGATATTTCAGAAAAAAAAATGATTTCTATCAATCAATTTTTTTAAATCAATAATTAATTTTTAACATATCTATTAAATAAATAAATTAATAAATATAATAAAATCGTTTTTCCTTCTTGCGATCGTCGAAATTGCTTTCGTTTTTCAAACGCGGAAATCTATTCGCGATAGTTTCGAGGCTTTTCAATTGGCGTCCATTTTTATTTGGTCGCTTTCCATTTCTAGTATCGGCCATATTTTCTTTTTTTTTCTTTTTCATTGACGTGCGCGCCATCTTAACATTTTAACACTTTACAACCGGGTGTCACAGATTTTACTTTCTATAATTCAATATGTGCGCGTGTGTGTGTGTGTGTTTATTTTGTGTGACACTTTCGATTCTTCACCATATTGGTGATGTCGTAGTTATTTTTTTTTTTTGGTTTACACATGTAAGTACTCAATTATAATTATCTATCAATATTTATAATAATTTTATATAAGAATTATTGTCTATTGATAGACTATTGTAGATTTTTTATAATCCAGAATTATTATAAAAAAATATACATTATTATAATCTTCAAAGGTATGAATATTTTAATTAAGATTAAACTTTGCTAATCTTTTTTACATATATAAAATCTTTAAACGATATTTCAATATTGAGAATTTAATTAAATGAATAGTTCGATTATCCGATTTTATATAACATATTATTTTTGTTCGAAAGCATGTTTTTGTACGAGTCGAGAGCTTTTATCTTAGCCAAAACGAAAGCTCTCTTGCACAACTTTTGGCGCTTTGTTCGATTTTATTTTGTCATTTACATTATGCAAGCCGCATGCGAATATAAATATATATATATATATATATTTTTTTTTTCGTGTACCAATTTTAAATTACCGGCGCCAACGAAGAAAGCACCGAATAAATTCAATCAAAAAAAAAATTAAATCCCAATTTCATCATAGAATCGGATGTGAATGCGAATCGTTTCCGGCGCATCCGGTTCCGGTCCAGTGTCAAAAAGTTCTTAAAGTGCACCTGCTCATTATATGCGTACAAAAGCGCAATTGCAATTGTGCTAAGTGCACATAAAGTGAAAACAATCAAGGTCTACCACTTGCAGTATCAACCTTATTCTCTTATCTCTCTGCGATTCTTTTAATAAATAAAATAATGTTTTCAATCATTATTACCATATGTTAAAAAAAATAAAATTTATTCTGAAATAAATATTTTATAATTTGATAAAATAATAATAATATTAATAAACAAATATATTATACGATAACACTTCTTGTAAGCAAAATCTATATATCATATAATATTTCGTAATTTATTTTTGTTGTCGATTTCGAGTTCAATCTTTATATATTATTATTATTCGAACGAATAATTTAATATGTCGTCATTTTCTTTTCATACGATAATTTAAATTAGAGCGTCTTTCGTAAATTAATAGTGTAAATAATGTGTAAATGATATCGCGAGTTCAAAACTCTGACCCACGGATCGTAAATATACGAATATGTGCGTTACCAACGAAATATATTTATATATATATATATATAAATTTAATTTTTTTAACTATTTATTATGACTTCTAGATACATTTTAAAATTTTTTATATAATAAAAAAATATATATTTATTTCATAATATTTAAATTAATATAGAATGCCGAACTCGGAACCAATTTAACGCGTTATTAACTGCGCTATCGCATGCTTAATAATGAGAGTATACATCACAGGAAAAAAAAACATTATTAACTTAAACTAAAGAAGTTTTAATAATAATATTTAATGTTTAACGAAGAATATTTCCTCGTTCATTATTCAATATAAACAACACAAATAATCACGAGCGTCCTTAAAAATAACGAAGCGATATCGGAAAAGAAAATTAGGGCCATTAAGTTATTAGCTATAATCGTAAATAAATAATACCTAAAATTAAAATATAAAACACTCTTTTTTTTCCCCTGCAGATTCGCAATGTTATTATTTTCGAAACGAATTATCGAATCAAAGAAAGAAATTATTCGTGTTAACTTTGCACTTCACGTTTTTCATGCTAAACGTTCAAAAATTACTGTAAAAGATCTTCCAATTTTTTTTGTCTTTAACGACCTTTTAAAAAGGTTTTTTTTAATAATTTAATATAAGAAAAATGTTATGAATTTGTAAGGTAATCACTGTTATTTTTGTATTTTTTAATTATATATTATTTACATTGATTTACATTTAAATTATATATATATTAAAATTGAATTAATACTAATAAAAATTTTATAATGATTCTCGATATTAAGAATATCTAATAATGTTATATATTATATAAAATATGATGAATATTGTATAAAAATAGATTATCGAGACTTTTATATATAAGATTCACTTTAATTAAAATATACCATTTTCTTTCAAATATGTTAATTTTAATTTAAGTCTTCTTTATTTTTTTGAAACGCGATTACGTCATTTTATCGATTTCGATTTACGACGCCTTATAATTAAGCACACGTGACTAATTAAATTGTCCAGAAAACCGAATTCGAACGGCGAAATTGCGACGTCGCAACTCGATTTCGTGTCGTTCGACGGCAATTGTTTAATTAAATTTAACTTTAATCGTTTGGCAATAATTAATGAAACGGGCGATCTGTGGACATTGTGCAACATTTTCATTTCGATTAAAAAATGCAAAAATTGCGAAAGGGATGAATTTGAATATGCCAATTGCTTTACTATTCATCAGAGAATATTTTCATATAATGATTTTTTTTATTACAGTTTTATAATATTATATAATATGAGATGTATTTTTTGAATGTAATGTATGTGTATTTTTGATAAAAAAAATAATTAATGATATCATTATATGCAATTTACTATGAGATTTTTATCGATAAACAGATTACAAAAAAATCATCATTTTGTCAATTTTATTAAAAATACAAATGTAATTACTTTGAAAGTAAAAATATCCCGTTATAATATAAAATAAAATGATACCACTATCAAAAAAGGGTTCATATGAATGTGGACTCTATGTACAAAATTTATTTATTTTTATAAATTTTATATCAAAAGAATGAAATTGAATTCGAAATATAAAATAATTTATTATAAAAAAAAATATCACATATTGACATAGAATATAAATATATATATTATTTGTAATTCTTAGTTTTGCGCATAGCAGTCAAGTCTCAAAAGACTTTCACAAGGACGAATGTAAATAGTATAGAAAAATATATAAAAAGGGAAAATTATATGACATAAAATTATTACATATATCGAACATGTTGTTTATATTACATTTTATAAAGCGAACATATCTATGAATCGAACTCGAACGTGTATATATATATATATATATATATATATATATATATATATATATATATATATATATATATATATATATATAGACGATTCATTTTATTTCTCTTTTTATCTATAAAACATTTTGCATAATTGTCTGCAATGTTGAATCCGGATCTGCGTATCCTTGTTGAATATATGGAATCTTTGAAATGCATCAGCGTTTCGAATCCTTGTATGTGAAAATAAAGGACTAATTTGCAATTGTAATTCGTGCATTTCATACACGGCGGACGCGTTTCATGATAACGTGCATTAAATTCGTACGAGAAAATTATACTATATTGTAAATTATGCTCGTTTAGTAAAATTGGCTTTATATATGTGCAAACGAATCGTGGGGTGTTCGTTTTTAATAAAAAAAAATATACCTTAATAATCTATGGTATATTATGAAATAATGGTTGAATATTGTGTGATGTTGAAGAGTTTTCAATTTTATTAACTATTCATGCGGAATTTGAACCGTTGATTTATGAATGGTTTACTTTAAAAAAAAAACTATATTTAATTTAGAATGTAAATCGAGTATGTAAGTATAAATATGCGTTATAAAATTTAAGATTTTTATGACAATTTTATTCTTATTTTTTTTATATCAAAATTAATTAAGATGAACGTACATTAAAAAAAACAGTTTATTAAATAAGAAATAATATATATATATATATATATATATATATATATATATATATATATATATATATAATGCCTGATGTTAATGCAGATGATGATGTCAAATTTATTTTTAATCTTCAATTTATATAATTAGAAAATCCATATAATTATTTGATAATATTGTCAAAATTAAATATTTATTAATTTTATAATAAAATATATATATTTTTTCATTGTGAACAGGTTGGTAACCTTGATTCATTTTTCTTTTATTTCTGGCTTATCGGATAAATTGACTGTTTTCACTTTCAATTCTTTATTATTTCGTCATGATGAGGTTGAAAAATAGGATCATAAAAGAAATTTTTATTATAAGGATTATATATTGAAAAAAAAATGTATTTCTAAATTCTACAAAAAATGAAAGATTAAAATATTAATTAAAAAAAAAGATCTGAAATATTTTTTCAATTGATATTCTTAATCTTCGCGTCGAAGCAGGTGAGGTCAACCATTTTTCCGAACGAATTGCGGTTTTAAATCGACAATACAAAAATATCGACAATCGCCAATTATAAATACAGCGTTCGAACGATTTACGATGATTTTAATCGCGTTGAAAATATTATCGTACACTAGATAGTTAGTTAGTTAATATCGATATTGTAATTGATCTCGATTATTTTACAGACTTTAAACATCGGTTATCTGGCAATAATATTGACCGATTATTACAATCGTTCATAATGTGTTGCGACCCAGATTTCTAATAACTCAACAGGTATTATATAAAATGGCGTATATAAATACGTTTATCTAAATATACATATATATATATATATATATATATATATATATATATATATATATATATATATATAAACATATAAATAAACAAAACAAATGATTATGGGCGTATTTTTTCTTTATATTTTTGTTTCGCTTTGTTTCATCGATTTTGACGATAAAAGCGTTTTAATTAAACGTTTTCCAATTAGGCATTGTTTTATATATTAATAATAATAATAATAATAACGATGTAATATACCATATATAAGTGAATGTAATCGTAAATGATTCGCTAACGAATATTTATCGTTTGCAATAAATTAAAATATAATAATTTTATATAGGATTTTGCCCGGGGAATTTAACGTTTACGAAATTGCCCCCGTCTAAATTTATCCGCTATTAATAATGTCACTGGGAAACGTGACGATTAATTAAATTTAAGGTGAATTTTGTCATTTTCATATCTTTTTTCAATGTGAACGATCGTCGTAAAATCGAATCTTATCGTTCGTTTCTTAATGAACAATAAAAAAAAAAAATGTGCGCCGCGTTTAACTCTTTCGCGACGAGCGTCGTATTTATGTGACGCGTAATTTCTCGTGCTATTTTATCGTTGTCATAGATATGTGACAATAATCATATAGATATTTGTAATTTATCTTACAAATTTATTAAATAGAATTAATTCCGTTTGATGGATTATAATACAATAGATATATATTAATTACATTAGACAAACTGTGTTTTATTATTATATTATAACATTTCATTATAATAAATTCATGTAATTATGTAGGAGTAATTATGAAAATATTAAATATTATTCCTAGAAATGTTTCATTGATGAAATAATATAATATATTCATTGAATGTTGAATATATATAAAATATGATAATAATGTTCAATTTATTTGTAATAATAATAGAAAAAATGAGATATTATGGTATCGTGATCTTTGGTAACACAAAGGAAATTAGCAAATAATCTATTGTCGTATTGGCTATTTGTAAAATAAGCTGATTGGAAAATCGAGTACAACAGTGCGGTGTACAATTTCATGGATTGAATGAGAACGAGTTCGAAAGTTCCCAACGGAAAAGTGGTCAACACTACTGGTTATGACCACAGCAGCCATATTGTCGTCAAATGGTGTTATCAAAGAAGCAGACAATATACTATATGTCTGTGGTCTTTGAGGTGACAGTTGCAAGTGTTACGCCTGTGGTTTTACGTTGTAGCCGTTCTTCTTATATACTGTTAATGCCATCGTCGTTTTGCATCTCAGACTTCTGTTTCACTTTTGTACATTAGGTTCACGCTAATAAATGTATCCAATATATAAAACATAGAAAAATATCAAACAATATTCCCAAAATATAAAAAAACATCTCCCAAGGTCAAAAATATAGCTCTCAAGATCTGAGTACAAGCTATAATATCAAATAAGCATAAATTACTATTGTGATTATGTTGTCATCAGTTTTGATTATCAATCATAAAATCAAATTTGTAGTGTTAAAATAATCTTTCAAATTTTATGATACTATTTTTTTACATCAAACTCTTTATTTCCAGAAATTTATAACAATTTAAATTATTTTCCATAATAATATTCAATTAAAAATATTAAACAAATGAATCAACTATTTTTTATTATCAATACAATTTTTTCAAGATAAGCGATATTAAACTATTTTTTATAAAATTAGATCACCAACGTGTGGCGTATTATACTATGGAGATAATAGTGTTTATCAGTGACGGATATTCAAGGTGTGCAACGTGTTCACCGCACGCCTTATAAACGTTTATTTGTGTTAAAAGTGTCATAAGACGTCCCTTTTTCCTTTTTTTTTTTGAGAATATCTTCAAAATATTTATTTTATTATTTATAATAAAGGATTATTTTATTAATATACATTTTAATTATATGTATTATTGGTTTTATGAAGAATTTGATCATATTAAAAGTGAGACCAAAGTAAGACTTTCGTCACGGCCGGTTTGATATATCGCAAATGCGATTCGATAAAGCGAGACCCGACTGTATTTCACTGTTATTGGTAGTTGTTACCTGAATCCATATCTTCTGTTTCTTTCTGTTGGTTGGCGACAAGAGCGGTTCAACATCCTGGTGGGCGACAGCCTTGAGACGGTTACGCCGTATCCGCGTGCCTCCATCTCTGACGCAACATCGAGTACCGCAAAACAGATAAATGGGACCACAAAGCTAAACAACAATAACAACAACAACAACAACAACAACAATAATACAACAACGACTACGACGACGACAACAAAAAAGCCACCGCAACGGATTAGGCCCGTTCGTGCAGTTTGAAAATTGCACTTCCTAAAAAAAAAAAAAAAACGAAACGAAATGACGTAAATGATGCACGATTTCGTACTAGAAAATTTGCAATGACGCCTAAGCTATAATTCGTACCATTTATTGAGGCGTTCATTTGTGATTAATTTTATTGTATTGTGAAATTAAAAAACTAGGTTCATTTTGAATGATAAAGATCTCTTTGCTGCCTAATTTTAAAGTTTTCTATATTTAGCTAATAATTTATTTCAGCTCAATAACCTTTAACTATTTTTAATCATGTAATTCTATATATATATATATATATATGTGTATTTATCTATTGAAATATTTGACATATGATACTACATTTTTTTTAATAGGAAGTGTAAGTAATAATTTAGAAATCGTATCCTGGATCTGTTAAAATAAATACTTAATAAAAATACCAATGTTTCTGATTGTGATTTTTAACATTTTCGTTTCTTTTATCGTTATAAAATATTATTAAAGTGACATTTGCATCATTAAGAGAGTTTTTACATTTTTAACGAGAATGAATTATTAATAAAATAAAATCTAACGAGTAATACAATTTTTTATAGTAAATAATATTTTATTCAAAATTTATTTTTTTCCCGTCTTTAATTTGAATGCGAAAAATGATCAAAGATGGACATCAAAATTATAAATATAATTTAGTAGAATATAACAAAAAAAGTTACGATTATGTTAAATACAATAAAATATATATGATTCGTGAAATGGTGATGGAATGACTTTAATCGAATTCAGACGTAGTCAACCAATTCTGATTTTTGAATTATATTATAAAATAATTTTATATTAAAGAAATTCAATACATTTTTAACTGAATATATTATTATATATAAAAAAATCGCCTGTATTAAATTTTCCGGTTTTACAATATCGAGAATCGAATACAATATATAGAGAATGAGAGTCACATAAAAAATATATATAATGGCAAATACGTGCAATGTTTACAATGAAAAGGATGAAAATCGAAACGTTGAGAGTGTATCATATTATAAAATTGTCAATATATTTTTTTTCCACTGAAACTGCTGCCAGTTTCGCTGCAACGTCTGCCAGTTTACAGCGGAAATACGGAATTTATTACCGTGTTCATTTTGTAGTTGCGACCGCGTCGATGATATGATACATGATATATATATATATAATAAATATCTGGTTTATGCCATAATTAATATCCGTGTAAATCGAATTAATTGACCGCGTTTATTAATTATCGCCAATGTTGAATACATAAATATAATTTTCAATTAATTTATTGATATAAATCTGTATTAATTGATAATATGCTTGTTTGATATGCAGCAAATTGTATCAAGTTTGAATCGTACTAATTTAAAAATAAAAAAAGGATATTTCTTTTATTGGAATTGTATTGAAATTTAGAAGTGATGATTCAATTTTATAGAAAATAAATCAAAGAAAACTCAAGGGAAATTCTATATTTTTCATTTTCCGTATCTGTGTCGTTGATTTGAATATTGAAATTCTTACGTAAAAAGAAAAATAAAAAAAAATTTTTTTTCATCTTTTAACTAACATTAAAATTTTAGAATATCAATAAAAAAATGTGTATTGTATTAAGTCTAGTTTTTTAAATTTAATTTTAAGTCTAAATGTTTCATTAATACATTTAAAAAAAATTACACATCAGTATTTTTGAAAAAAAAATCTATTCATATAGAATAAAAATCAATTATCAATTATAATAAAATCATTATACATTAAACTGTTAAATATAAAAAAAAAATAAATATATATTATATCAAAGTTTCACTCGATACGATTTCTTAACATATTTTCATATTATTATACTAGGGTCGTTTTTTTTTCTGTCACAATAATCGAACGACAATTACACATAATAAAAAGTCATAAAACTTAAACACCCTTATAAATGCGGTTAAAAAACAAGTAAACTAGCAACGCAATCAAAAAAAGAATAGCAAAACCTTTTCATATCGACAACAATATTGCTTTTAAAGCCGTCAATTGCGGCTTATTATTACAAATATTTCCAGATTATTCAAAAAAAAAAAATATATATATATATATATATATATATATATATAAGGGCCCGTACAATAATCATATTTTATTCGTTTATATATTTTTTTATCGATATAATATATCTTTTTTTTTAATTTTATTTTTTTAATACGTCATTAAGAGAATGACCACCGGCACATTGAGTTGTTGAACAACTTTCGAATACTTCGAGGTCATCCTGTTTGTCCTATGGGAGTTGTAGGAACAAAGGGCTCTTATTTTAAACTCTCGTTTATATAAGAAATTAATGAAATAAAAAAAAATGTAGACGGCGCAAACGCTCTTTTGTGTCTAAGAATTGATTTATCGCTTCGTTAATGCGCTTTTATTAGAATATGCATTGTAAAGGTTATTTATAATTTTAAGTAACTCGTGAAAATGATTTGATTTCCTCGATTCGCTGAATTTTACAATTTTATAAAATAGTAATTAATCTTTTTTTTTCAAATTTTATAACGGCATTTCCTCTATTTGTATGAATTTCATTGACGTTTTCTAAATTAATTTTCTTTATAAAATACATATATTTACATAATGAAATATATAATTGATTACAATTTTCCGTGTAAAGTTTCATAATTAATTATGTATTAGTTGCACAATATGATTATATATATATATATATAATATTTTTACGACCGATTTATATGCTTTTTGATGAATATAATAAAATTAAAATTCAATGCCGTTGCACTTTTTAAACGAATTTCAATAACTTGAAAAAAAAAATAAAAATATTTATAAATATTGATAATTAAATAGAATTTCAAATTAATCAATGCCGGAAAATATGGAAAAACGTCAGTCTATATCATTTTCCAATTACGTTTCTTACATATTGTATTTGACATCATATGTTTCTCAACATATTTTTTATTTTATTTTATAATTATAATAATTAAATAAATATATTCTTAAAATATACAGTTAAACAAAAGACCGCTTTTCACGCGGAAATAATTTATTTAATTAATTCTTGTAAAGCGAGAGTGAAATGCATTTTTAACTGCAAAAATAAAATACTACTTATTTAAAATAATAATAATAATAATAGTAATCTTTTGACAAACCGTGAATTATTTTGCATGAGGAAATTTTCATATATGAAAACAAATTAACATCGCGTCGAGGATAATTGTTGTTAGCGAATTAATTTGCGCTTTATTCATTTTCCTGGTTTATTTTTCAAAATATCGGCCATAGATAATTATTACTGTTATTTTGTAGCTCTGTTTGCGTATATTAATATTAAATTGTTACGCTTTTGACGAGTGCGGTTTTGAAAAATAAAGAGACCGAAGAATTTAACCTTGCAAATTTACGGTTCGAACGATGATTTCTAGTAAAATATATTTCCGCTTTGGTGAAAATATTTTTTTTATTATAAATATATAGTTTTAACACCTGTAAATATAATAATAACAATATAAATGAATAAATGAGACGGCATAAGCGAAAATGATTTTGAGAATCGTTAAATTAAATCAGATTTTATAAATGAATAAATTTGAATACATGTATATTATCGTTGTATAAATTATATTGTATGTTTATTAGATTAACCCTTTCGTGACTGTTATTGTAATTATATAATAACCGATTATCGTGTTTATTGAACAATATTAAAAATTATCATATATTAATTTTTTTTTATTAAATAAGAAAAAATAATATAAAATATTAATTATTCAAATATCTGAATAGTTGAGTGGTTAAATTCACTTACCTTCATCGAGCTGGCTCATAAAGCAAGACGTCCCGTTTATACAATACTTCTTCGACACAGTTCTTGACCGTGATAATGTTAACATTAACAAAACTCTCGTTGTCAGCAAACGCGACATAACCGGCTTTCGAATCACGTTGTTATATTATAATTATAAATAAATAATCCTGGTTTCGATTTGCATAACCAGAATCCGTTTTCAAGTGATCTTTCCTGATGTACACATGGAACCATACATTAGAAAACGATGAGAACTCGTTTCATTTCTGCATTATATTTTTATATTATATATATATATATATATATATATATATATTTTTTTTTTGCATCAACCCTGACATATAACTTTGCATTCTCTATTTTTTTCCTATTACATTATTAATGCTGAAAAAGTATAGAATAGCTTAGTTTTTTATTCATTGATAAAGCGCATCCGAAAATTATTCGTTTCATATAAAACTGTCACTATTTACATATAATTAATAAATTTGCATATTTTTAATACAATTTTTATTTTTTATACGTCTTTTTCAGATCTCAAAATTAATCGATTCGTTAATTCATGCTATTATATAATATTCAATCATATATTAATTAAATTTTTCATACTTTTATCAGAAATTTCAGTATTGACTATTTAAATATTGCATAATATTTTAGTTTAAATTTCATATTAAAAATAAAATATTTATTTATGAATATATACGGTAGAGAAAATATAAAATTTTGCGTGTCGTCATAAATTTCTGTATTTTAATAAAATTTACAGGTGCTTTCGGTGGTGCAATTAAGTAAATTATAGGTGCGTGAAAAGTGTTTTGTACAATTAGTAAAAACATAATGCATTCATAAGTACGTAATTAATGATTTTTTTTTTAGCCAAAGGCTAAAATGTGAAATGGCGAATGCCAATTTTTAGTTTCGACATACGAACACCTTTAGGGCTTTTCGATGTGAATATGGCTATTATGAAAGTGAAAATTGTTTATTTTTTTTTAAAACATTTTAATATAATATATCGAATAAGTATGATTTTAATATTGATAATACGTTTTAAAATTAAACCTTTAACGAATATGTTGATATTGATCACATTCGAAATATTTTAATTAATAGATTCATTCGGTTAATTTATTTATCTGCATTCGGTTGTTTAGAACACGTGAAATTGAACCTGATTTATCGCCGTTAATTATTTTATAAAATATTGTAATTGAAATATTTATACAATATAATTATTAATTTATATATTTTAATATTTAAAATATAACGAAAATGTGTATATATCAGGGATAGCCAAGTTCTTTCATAGTATGAATCAATTGTCAAAATTTGATATATATAAAAAAAAATCAAAATTTACAATTTAAAATAGAACAGGCATTGGTCTCTATAAAGTTCATTGTTTAAATTATATAATATAACATAATGAAATTTTAATTAAAATATAAATCAATAAAATTCTTGAAAATTCAACCATAACTGATTTGTAAAATGAAATTTTCGAATTAAATATTTTTTATTTGTATTTAATATTACTTAAATTTACAAACTTGTCCATTTCAACGTTCGTATCGAGAGATTAAAAAATAAGTGGCAACACTTTTTCCAGCAAACTTTAAAACGTGCACATAGCGTAATAAACAAAACGAAAGTAAAACACAACAATATTATTTACACCGCGATTACATAATATTTCAATGTATTTAAAATAATAATATAAAAAAAAATACAAATATATATATATATATATATATATATATATAATCAAAAATAAACAAACAAAACTGAATCGAGGTTATTTATTGCGATTTCAGGTTCAACAACTTGTTGCAACACTTTTGTGCGAAACTCGAAACTTATCCACCTTCGACGACCTTTGTTCATATTTAATTTTTTTATCCCCTTTCGCTAAATTTATTCATCCGTTCTTGAGCTTCATCATTATTATCGTTATCATTATCATTATAAATATAGTCATACCGATGATACCGAGTATATTTTCCGATGTTTAGAGCTTTTATGTATATATATATATATATATATATATATATATATATATATATATATATATATATATATATGTAATATAGCAATCGCCTTTTCGTGAAAGTTGTTTCGTTTATGTGAACTATCGTGTGCTTGTTATTTATTTATTTTTATTTTTTATTTCGGTTACCATTCGTGTTGCTTAACCGATTTCTTGGTTACGTTATATATATATATATATATATATATATATATATATATATATATATATATATATATATATTTCTGTTTCTATACGACGTTTTGCGGTCTCGATTTTCAGTTTATCTTACGACGACTATTTTTATGCATATTTTATATTAAACGTGAGCGCTTTCGATTTGTACAAATTGATAAATTTTCCCGATCGCAGACCCCCGGTATGGTAAACTGGTGCAACGACATTTTAAAATTTCACAAGACATATATATATATATATATATATATATATATATATATATATATCTGTAAAATGTAGGAATAATTTCAACGTTTGCTAGTATTAAATTATAACATTTCACTTGAATAATTAATCGATAAATTATGAAAATTAAAATTATTGTAAAAAAATATATATTTATTAAATATATATATATATATATATATATATATATATATATATATATATCAGAGTTGAATTAAATTTTTGGTGAATATTAAATCGTTAGTTCTGCGTCGGAGATTGTCAATATATGGCTTATTAAATAATAACGAGTGACTCATTACATTACAAAAATAATAGCGTTTATCAATTTTCATATTCAGTATTCTCTAAATACTCTGAAAATAACAGATTTGTATTTAAGGAAAATGTTTTTTTTTTTTTTTGAATAAAACTTACAAAATGTTTTGTATATATTGTCTGATGTCAGTTTGAATTTGAAGAGAAAAATATTGGTACAATGGAAGCAAAAAATTGACCATCTAATTATCTATATATGTTCAATTATGTCCAATTAAATCAATGTTCATATCAATATTTTAGAAGAATCAGAATTGAAATTTGATAATTGAAAAAAATATTTCAAATGACCCCGTAATATCGTATACACAATAATAAAATTAAATTAATATCTTTTTATATAATAATTGAGCACTGGTTGCAAATTTTCACATGAAAAAAAAAATTCAATCTTACACACGCATGTAATTTATTATGCGACAACTGCTTATTACCATAAAATAACCAGATATTAAACTGCGGTTTAATTTTTCATTATGCTATATTTTCCGCAGTTGGCTATAAATTCAAACGATTTTCCAAGCGTCGATCACATCAGTTATTAAATGTTAACTTGAAATATATATTCTAATAAATATCGACGTTCTTATTTCACAAAAAATCAAAGACTAAATAAATTAATATAAAATTAACACTTGCAAAGAAACCAATATAAATAATGCAATTGCACGATCGATATATTGCTTTTCGCCGATTTTTAGCACAATTAACCGAGATCAAATATGAACTTGACCTCAACTATCTCATCAATAATGATTCATAATTAACAATAATGAAAAAAAAATACGTATACGAGACCGTAAACACATTAAAATAAATGCGCTTAAAGTACTTACGTGTAATTACATGTGTTTTTTTTCATAACATTTTATCATTTCGTATTACGTGCCACGTTGATAATCCACCGCAACTTGTCAATCAATGAGATAATGATTTCCGGTAATTTTTTTTTTTTTGATTTTGATCATATAAATGAAAAAAAAAACATCCGATATACTATCTCCGTTTTATTATATTGTAAATTAATCATTTGTGGTTGTATTATTCGGGATGAGATCTGGTTTATTTCATTATATCTTTACCAATAATTGTTTGGAATATGGCGATTTTTCTAGTATATTCTAGTATCATCACAATGAATTGTTTCTATTATATATGTTCAAAAATCTAATTTAAACCTATGATATATATTTAATGCATATGTCTAAAATTTTATTATAGATTTTTAGTATTATACTAATATTTTTTAATATATTCATTCTACAACAATTAAAAGATGATTTTTTTTTACTACTAAAATATTTTTTTTTTATATAAAAAATATCAATTATATCTCAAAATCTTATCATTTCGTATATATTTATAATATAATATAATTTTGATAAGTTCTTCTTTTTGACGTCACATATCGTTGTAAACATTATCATTGTCAATTGATGAAAACTTTTTAGTAATAATTTTCTAAAATATATCTCGTTTTAAATCGCCATAGGTTATAATAATATATATATATACATAAAAGCTCAATAAGGTAAACATTTCATGAGAACAATATCTCATCAAACCATATCGAATCAATATATTATTGTAATTTTTACATGTCGATTATATCAAGTCTCGTACGGTTAAATCATTCGTCGTTAAATTTATATACTTATTGCATTCAAATTTGCGTGGAATTTTATGCGTTCTATACAAACGAACGGCACACTATAATATTATTATATTATATAAAATAAATAATGTGTAAAACGGCGTCGTTTCTCGAATATTTCGAATAGAATATTCTCGATTTGGCAAAAGACCGGTTGGTTAGCGTTGCATATAACGGCTTATTAGCGGACAGAAGAAGAAATTAAATCATTACGGCCATTTCTCGAATGCAATTTGCGCGTATGCATTTGGAATTGCAAGATTCTACGACCGGTAAATGGAATTCGAGTCCATTATTAATTATTATTATTTTTAATCCGGTTATAAAAGAAAAACGGTCGCAGCTGAAACGGCACCGCGGATTTTTACCGTGTTAAATCTATCGTTTGTCTAATGTTAATTTTGTTGTCGTTAACGTAGAGCTGACGACTCAGTTTTGTGTATTCGTATATTGTCATCGAGAATGAACAAGTATGCAAAATTTCAACTCAATCCAATATTGGAAAATGATCAAAATATTAATTACAAGAATCTATTCGGACAAACCAACAAATAATTCAAATATATATTTATATATAAATAAATGTTTATAGAGCTGTTAAATCACAAATTTATTAATTTATATATTCATAATTTAAAAATATATATTGTAAAAATATGCAGAAATTCAGAGTTCATATGTCATTATTATATCTTATTTATTACATTATTAATTTCACAAATATGTCATTATTTATTTTTTTAGTGATGTAAAAAAATTAAGTATCACTAAATTATCTATATTTTTTTTATACTCAGCATACAATTTATATGTTAAAATATATAATGAAATTTTGTAACCATAATATATATAATATATTTATAACAATTTATTATTAAATATTCGATTTTGGTAAATATTTAAAATTTAAATTTGTATATTTTTGACGCTTCAGATTGCGAAACACAAAAACAATAAAAGCGTTTAATTCGAAACTGTATTCGTTTTTACGGCGTTGTAAAAGTTTCGTTATTGTTTTTGTATTTTTTTAATATATATATATATATATAATATAAAAAAGGATTTTAAAACTTTATTATGTGTATTTTGTCATTTTAATTAAGAAAAAAATGTAACACACAATATTAATATAAATTTAATACTTAATATTTTTATTATAATAAAAAAATGATATGCGAAATCGTTTATACATTTGTTCATATAAATCAGAAATCGACAAACTTTTTTTTGTATATATATATATATATATATATATATATATATATATATATATATATGAAAATTGAATCAATATTAATGAGTTTATTTTTTTTAAGGTAATGAGTTCGTTTTTATGTTCATTATTTACGCTTTTAATTAATAATATACATCAATATTTCTATATGAAGCATCATCAGGAAAAAAAATGTGACTATATGTCAAGGTTTTTTAAATTGAAATTAAAATTTGAAAGTCGAGTCCAGATTTTATTTTTCAACACTGCAAAAATGTCAATAAGCTTTATATGAATCTCGAAATATTGTCTCAAATTCAAAAAGTCCAAAACACCAATATTATATATTAAAAGTGACGCGAAAAAAAAAAATAAATATACAATTTAATTGATATACTGATTCGGTTCGGTTTTGATTGCAAGTTATAATTATAAAAAATAAAAATAAAAAATTAGTATGCATTTTATGCGATTTTTAAAATTCAGCACATTCAGTTGGCAACTGAACGAGTTCGCGTGTTTTATACGAAATCGCTTACATTTATAGTGTTAAATTGAAAGAATTTTCCATTTTTGGTCGCGTATCGATATATTGACGTATATATTATTATGAAAATATATCGTTGCAGTTTAAGATTGCAGATATCGATTAAAATATACTTCAATTTAATTTAATTATCCGTATAAAAAGTTTTTTTTATTATTATTCAATTTATTGACGTATCTAGATGTGATTTCTATCTTTAAAGATATATATATATATATATATATATATATATATATATATATATATATATTAATTTTTATTTTATACGTTGTATGAAATTCGATACGCATGATTTATTAATAAAATTTTATATAAAATATAATTTTTGAGATATTTTAGTATGTCGTTGAATATTGAAAAGAATTTTAATATATCGAAGAAAAAAACGAAATATAATATATTTTTCATGTGAAGAATTTTAAAATGAATCATTTTACGATTTGCGAATTTTTACTTGTTATATTAGATTGACTTGCAATGTATTTAGATATTTTTATTCAATTTAAAAATATCTGAATAGAAAAAAATGTTGCGCAATATGTTTATTTATATATTTTTTTATTATGGTTGAAAATATAAAATCACAGTAATTTTATATTTTTGCCAATTAGTTTCAGGCGATCTGTTTACCAATTATAATCAATTTTTAGCACAAAATTACTATTCAAAATAACATGTTTAAAAATTTACAATATATACGCGAACATTTTTAAAATGGGTCACAATTTTTACGAATTCAATTCGAACAATTTGCAGAGATGGATTTTAGAGCTTTAATAAGGTGAAAATATTGAATATTTGCACATATTTTACAGTATAATCATCGTTAATTTACGTCAAATTAAATTATTAAATATTTTTTCTTCTGTGATAAAACAAAATGATAATAAAAATAATAATAATAATAATATATTTTTATTTTACTAAATATAAATCGGAATAAATTTCAGCTGAAAAGCACGTTATTTTCTAATAAAATGATATTTTCGCATCTTTCTAATTATATATTTTTGCAATGAATAAATTTACATTGTTAAAATAATGCATAGAAACGAACTATATTCACGTTGCGAAAATAAAACGAGAATCTGAATCGTAATCGTATATGAAAATTCAACGATAATACAATATGTAAAATTCATAGTTCCTTTTCAACATTATATGTAAATTGCGTTTATGAATAGAAACGCTTTGTTATATACATATTTAATGAATAATTGTTCAGATCGTAAATTTTCAAAAGTTGCGAAATTCTCTTGAATTATTATATTATATCGCTTTTAACTGGTCTCTTGCAATTAAATGATAATAAAAAAAAATATTTTTTCATATTAAAAAAATAAATAAAAATATGCCTAAATTTTTCTATTGTAATACATTTAAAAGTAAGACAAAAAAAAAGATATATTAAAATAATTTTTCAACATCAAATATATGAGCGACACTTTGAAACTTTAAAAATATTTAAGAAAAAATCAATATTATTTTATTTTTTTATTTCATATTTTATTTTATATTAGTGTAATTGTATTTCGTATTAGTGACTTTTAAGTTTGCTGAATAGCCAAAAGTCGCACGGAGCCAAATCAGGCGAATACGGTGGTTGCGGAACGATATGAATCGAGTTTTTGGCAAAAAAATCGCAAAGAACCAATGCAGTATGACATGGTGAATTATCGTGATGAAGGAACAGAGATAATTAAACTTTTTGATAAACAGACTCTTGGCAAATGCTACAGACAGTTCTACCAATCTAGGAATAAAAATTATAATTTATATGCCTTCCTAATGCCCGGGAGTTTTAAATGACAATTTTACCTTACTTCTTGATCGCAGTAGTACACTTTGAGAATCACTGAACTAAAATATTGCGCATATAATATGCATACTCATTTGTCATCTATCAATGATATGTAATATATATATATATATATATATATATATATATATATATATATATATTTATTAACATTACACAATTATTTATTCGGTAAAAGGGCATATGTTGAATTATCATTTCACTTTCATTATAAATGACCCGTACACGTTCGATATACGAACATTAATACAACAACGGGTCAGAGGTGTACGAAAGTGCCGTAATAAATTTCAATATAACTTACACACACTTTAAACTATCGATTATCGTATTTAAACGACTAAATAATCTCGAAAAAAAAAATATCTATGCACATGTATCATAGATGGATAGTTTTAAATGTCATTTGAGCAACCGAAATTGCCTAATGATCAGTGTGAATATATTTGGGTTGAGTGTTTATCTTTATGATCTTAAATGTCATTTGATTTATCTCTTTCAATTAAATAAAGACAGACATTCGAAAGATTTGTATAATTGAAAAAAAATATATATTTACTAGTAATTTAAAGTGTGTAAATTTGTGCGCAATTAAACGTGATTTATTATTGAAAATATTGGATTACGATCTAACAATTGGAAAGATCTATAATGTCTAGATTAGATTAAATTTATTGTGTTGTTTATGCGAAGAAATATTCAAGTATTTCCACTGAAAAATATTCGGTTTTTTTTAAAAAAAATAATTTTTACGGTTGTAATGTGTAATGAATTTGCTATATCTATAATAATTTCTATATTTATTTATAACCATTTATCGATTAAAAATTGCAATAGACGTTGGTTAACAGCGATTTGACCGCAATTTATTAAAAAAAAAATGCTCGTTGATTAAATATATACTTTTATGGTAAAATCGCGCACGGGCAAGTTCTTAAATTATTTTCGCAAAGAAATGAGAAATGATTAAGAAGAAAAAAAAAGCTATCGAATTTAATTCCTCTCGTCCATTAAAGCGAATTTACTATATTAGAAATTGTGTCCAATTAGTCGTTCATTTACTACTAGTTTATTTCGTTAAATTTTTATTTTAATATAAATCATTACAATTTTAAAATTATTTTATTGCAATATAATATAATTGTTGTAGCACATGTTTCATATACGATATTTGGAATTACAAATGTAATATCAATTAGCACAAAAGCGATTTATTTCATTACATTCTGTTATACATTCGCATAGATTAATATGTTAAATCAAATTAGCACTTCTCTATTCATGAAGTTCGCTCGGTTAATTAATTTAAACATAATAGATATTGCACTACACGTCACACATTTATTGGATGTAACAATATTTGAATAATACACACATATATATATATATATATATATATATATATATATATATATATATATATATATATACAATTGAATCTAGTAATTCAATTATAATACAAAATTTATTATAGTTGTATAGTTTATATGAATTGATCTACGGTTCAGAATATGTTTTGAATATTTCTATTATTTTTATATTGATTATAGATAGTTTATGCAATAGTTTATATGATTATTAATTAATTAAAATGTTTATAACGATTGGACGAAGTGTAAAATGATAAACAATATTGGACTGCCTCTTAGATTTAGTATCACTGATTCAATATATGAATTAATTTTTATATAAGAAAATCTTCATAACTTTCTTATATAAAATCTAATACTGCATTTAGAATCTTGAAACTAAAAATAATTCTGATATTTATATTCTATATAGAATCATATATATTCGATTTCTCATATAAAATTATGAAATATCGAAATTTCTTTTGATTTTCATAATTTTTACTGCCATATCAAAAAGAAAAAAAAACTCGTCATTACAACTATTAAAACGTATAATTAATTTATTCGAAATTCATACTAATTTTATAATATTAAAACGTCAAAATGACGTATTGCTACACGACGATCGTATAATTGTTCAAAAAAAAAAATAACGTATAATTAGAAAGCATCTTTTTTTCTCGATATTTTTATTGATTAATATCAACGAAAAAGCAATATGCGACGATAGATCGGATAAAATCTATTGCAAGTTTATCCGCTATTAGATATCTTCTATTCTTAACGTGCAAGTTTGAAATTAGCATATGACTAAAAAGTTAATTGAGTAGTAAATCAACGATACAACATTCTAATTTACCTAATATCAGTGATGCAATTGCACATTTTCGCTTAACTAATATAGAAATATGCGTAACATTTAACCCTTTACGCCGGAGAGCGTCGAAACGGTGACGTTTGAAAATTGTCGTTTAAACGCCGTAGCAGTGCAAAAATTAAATCGTTCATTATACATACTATTATTTGAACATTTCAAATATTTTTATATGAATTAATAAGATCACTTTCCATCTTTTTTTTTACATACTGTTTAGTTTATAGTTTCAATATCATTTTTATTAAGCTAAACATATCAAATATACAATTATCATTAGATAAGCTAATATAATTTTCAATTATAATAACGCACGTATAAAATATCGAATATTGAGGTGTTGTATATTTGGAATTTGAAACGTTTAATTAGTCGCTGAATTGTATCTAAAGTGTTAATCGCATCGAGATTCGCTCGTTAATTGAGATTTTTTTCCGCGGATGCGTTGAATTGCATCGCGAGCCGTTGCTTTTCATACAGAGCGTGACGAACGAACGCAAACACACACACACACGCGCGCGTATTTCGTTAAAAAATTCATGAAGTTTAACCGATTTTTTTTTGTTGTTTTGGTTCGTCGTTAACCCGGCGATGATCGCATCCAGAGCGTGTCTTATCTATTAACATCGTAAATCAGTAATTTATGGTTAAAATTAACAGTAATTATACTGGTTAAATGTAATCTATTTTTTTTTATCAATTTTGTCTAAATAATATTCAATTTTATACTAGGATAAACAATGAGATAATTATAGCTATTATTTAATTTATAAATAGGATCTTAAAAAAAATGTACTCTTTTGATAATAATATCTAAAAATAAATAAATAATTATAATATTTATTTATAGAATTTCTATTTAAAAATCAATTTTCATTCATATATCCTATTAATTTACATAATGAAAATAAATTATATTTTTCCGATTTAATTTATTTTTATTACATATAAATGATTATTATTTTATGATCGACTTTATGAAATTATTCTTAATTAGATATATGTATTAGCAATAATATAATAATATTTATAATTATAATATGATTGGTAATTAAAAATTGAAATAATATGCAAAAGAAGTCGAAGTTGAACCCGTGACCTGTTGAACACAACGGCTTTGAATCATCATACGTGTCATATTTTTATTTTATAATTATATATTAATTGCGTATTCTTTAATAATTATATATATATATATATATATATATATATATATATATATATATATATATATATATATATATATATATATATATTGTAATTAAAAATTATACAACTTGATTTTTAATACATTAACGGCGTTAAAGTCCTTATGGATCTAGATCTTTGTTTCGAGTTTCAAGGTACAAATTAATTAATTAAATAATTGCAATGCATCCCGTGACCTGTTATATTTCGAACAATGGTATCATCATTTATGCAACTTGTCAATTATATATATATATATATATTTTATAAAGTATAAATATTAATTCATTCATAAATATTCAATAATACACATCTTCGCGGTAAAGATTTACTTCATTGCCGCTAAAAACGTGACGTCACCAATGCATTTATTGAGAATTGTAATTGTTTAATTAAGTAGCATTTTCTCGCGATAATTTAACGGCGAACACACACACATACACATATATATCTAATAAAAAGGTCGCCGTAAAAACGAGACGCTCATAAATTAAGACATAAAAAGGGTGCTTGAAAGTGTTAACAAAAAGACCGACGTAAATTTGCGACACGTGTCGTTTAATATTAATCATTATTACGGCCACTAACTTGCATAACGGTCCTGTATATGTTATATATATATATGATACACACATATGTATATAAAGAGTATTTTATATTTTTAATTTTAAATAATTACACTGATAAAAAAAATTCTATTATATTTAACATTCTTATTGATTATATAGGTTAAGGTGAATATAAGTCAAATAATAATTTCATATTATAAAATTTAATTGTATATATGTGTAATATAAATTTAAATATCTTTATAATTTTACATGGCTTAAAAAAATAGTAAAACAATATAAAAGACACTAGCGCCATCACTTCATAGAATATTTATTTATAAATAAATTTCAAGATTTTCTCAATTAAATCTGAATATTGGATATAAGAATTAATAAATCAAATATAAAATAATGTATTAATCACGAAAATTAATAATAATAAAAAGATTAATAATCGATATCTAAAATATATTGGTATTATTGGATCACACGATTTTGATTGGTTATTGCGCAACCAATTAGAATTCGAGGATCACGTTTGGTCGTTCAGATATTCTAAAACTTTTATGTAGAATAATATAATAATAATCTTCTTTTTTTTTTACATATAAATAATTTATGTAACACAGCAACGATTCGTTCAAAACGTTGAATATGTATCGTTTTAGCTAAAAATTTAGATGAAAAACGTAGTTTTATCGTTTCGAACAATCGACTGCTAAATAATTGAGGTTAACTTTCTAACAATCTAAAGTAATTACGAACAATAAAATTGTACGTTATATAATTATTGTTCATCGGCGTTTACTGTAAACGGTGGTTAATAAGTATCGGTAATTGATTTTTGAGCAATTTACCGATCGTTTTTTATTGTTATATTCAATTATAAAAACGGTATTTATTGTGAGAGATTTATTATTATTATTATTATTATTATTATTTTGGTTTCAGATTTTGGTACAATTTTTAATTTAAGAAAATGTTTTATTTAAATTGCGGCAAAATTTTTGGAAATTAAAAGCTATTTTAAGCGTACATTAATAATAAAATTTTGGTTGTGACATTGAAAATTTTGAACTTAAAAAAAATAAATTTCCGCTCAAAAAGTTGGTTTGAATTCATAAAAATGCGTATTTTTTCTTAATATATATATATATATATATAAAGTTAAATTTATATATTATATTTAAACTTATTTATAAAGCACTTTCTTTGCTTATAAAAGCATAAATTTTCATTTAGATTAAATAAATTAAATTAACAAACAAATATTTAAAAGTATCAAATTAAAATTTTTCAACTTTTTAATACATCAAACGTCTTTTTTAATTAAAAAAAAAAACATTTTACATTTTTAACAAACATTTTTATGTAAACAAATTTTTCTAATCGTTTCACTTTTACACTTTTATTATTCGTGTTTTTCATCGTCATTAATGATTAATTGTCGCGCATTAATAAATTACTATTTCAATTTAATATCTTTCATTGTAATTCGAGTTTGTCGAAATAAATTCGTTCGTTTCAAGTGATTAATTCTCGGAAAAAAAAAATCTAGATAATGGTATTACTTTTTATATTTGTATATCTGTAACGTTAATATAAACCGTAGTTTTAATTTGCAACGTTCAACTCGCTAAATACTTATTTAACACGATATATAATAATTTATTATCAAAAATTATTCAATACAGTATATAATTTTGAAGTTCTAGAACATAATTTATGATAGTTACGAACTGAGGAGTCGTTATTTTGAATAGATATTTCATGCAGATATATTCATTGTGTTCTCGCCGACTCGTATATGCAACTAGTATCAAAATTCTGAACCAATTATTATGAGCAAGGAAAGTCATCTTCTATATTCAAAGGCCGTGTAGGTCACGATATTTTAGATGTCGAACAGGTGCTATCATCATATGATGTGGGTCAAAAAAATATGAAATAGAAGGTGATTCTATACTAAAATGAAAAAAAATATAATATGTCTAATTTGGATTGTGAAATGATAATTTCTTTGATGTATAAAAATGATTTATATATTTTTTTAAAATATGCTCGAAAATTATATTTCAAAATAAATAATATGTAAGATAAAATCACGGGATCGATTCCGTGACCTGTGTCAATAAATTAATCATAGATAACTAGATAAACATAATAAAATACTTTAATTCTGATAAGATATATATTATTATACATACATACATATATATATATTCAAGAAAAATATATTTAATCTAACAAGTGTAATAATAATTATTTTTAAAAATAAGTATAATTTTATTTTTGTGATAATAATGATGCGAACTTATTATAATAAATATATATATATAAAATAAATCGTAATAAAAATAAATAAAATGTATCCATTGTATTGTCACAAAAATAAATTATGTTAAGATGCATCGCAATCGTTCTACTTTGCATGTAAATCAGATTACAAAATTTCCCATGGAAATTATTAATAATTTTATAATACATAATTGATAATACGTGTCGGAAAACATTATTGAGATTAAAGGCAAACTCTATCAAATATACATATTATATATAATATTATATATTACAAAATAAAGTACACTATAATTGAAATTGTTGCTTATACAGTAAACCATATACGAATATAATCTTTTAAATTAATTATATTTTCATACACTTAATAATATTATATTTATATATTAAAAATTGCTTAAAAAAATCTTTTTTTTTACCAAATTAGTCAATTTATCGTTCAAATTTCATATTAGGTTTATAATAAACTATTAAATAAAAATAAAGATAAATTAAATAGCATATTTTTCAATATATTCAATTTTTATTTATGAAATAAATTATTATTTATTACTCAATAACATTTTACATATTTTGATTTTATCAATCTTATTTATTGTGATAAATATATTTTTATTAAAATATATAAATATTATATTGTGAAATATTGCATCACAACGAATGCATATAATATTTTTCGAATTCATTACCATCAGATTTAAATAGTTTATTTATATATATATAAGATTATAAAATAATATGCATTTATAAAACACACAATTTTACATTAATTATCGTAATTTTTTTTATTTTAGAATTACAAACGTTCGACGCTCGTCGGATATGAATAAAATCGCATATAATTGAAAATCGGCGTTTCTCAAAGGAAACATCCGATGAAAATATTTATTGCACGCAATCGAGAAATTTGCTGAATTTTATTGCGCGATTGTCATCGTAAATATGCCAATGATGAATTTACAGCAACATGGCAAAAGAGAAATTCAATATATAACGTCGATTCCGTTTGTATTTCGATAACTTATATCTATTTATTTATTTGATGCAATGAAAAAAAAATATTACATAACGTTTGAAATATATCTAAAAAAAAATATCCAAATTAAATATCTAAACATTTTGAATATTGGAACTTTGGATACGTTCAGTTCAATATTAAAATTGTATATAAAAATATCTAGACGATTATCGTCAAATTAATATATTTTAATTTCGGGGTAAGAAAAAAAAATTGTGTCTTTTTTGTCGTTTTTCGCGACACTCGGAAAAACGACACGGTAAAATGTCGAAGCCTGAACGGCGACCTTCTTCAATCTTTCTCGTTTGGTATTTTAACAATTCGAATTGGCCAGTTAGCCTTCTTGGTGAAAGGTCGAGCCTTTTCGACGATGACATCCACGTATAGAAATATGAAGATGATGATGCCTTAGAATCGGCGACACTCAACCCGTGGCATGCCGATTTTTTTCCATCAATATTTAATGCTTATATATACATACATACATATATATATATATATATATATATATATATATATATATATATATATATATATATATATATATATATATATATATATATATATAGCATTTTCACAGTCTACTTAATTTTTGTAATATTAATAATAAATAATTATATTAAAATCATTAAAAAATATTTTTTATTAACAATTTAATATATATCGAATATGTATATTATACTGCTTTTATTATAAATATAATACATTAATAAGAAATAATAGCTGAAATTTGTTCATAATAATTAATTTTAAAAAGATTTCTAAATGAAAAATGTTGAGAATAACTGTTTTAGATCTTAAAAAAAAAACACTTGTGGAATCTATCGACAAATTGAGTAATAAGTCATCAAAGTGCATCAGTAAACCGGTAGACATTTTATTTATTTTTATTTTATTAAAATTGATTTTTATAAACAATAAATGTAAAATTTTATTATATATAAAATAAGTATTGATTTTAAATTCAATTAAAAGTTTTTTTTTATATTATAAATATAAGGAATTTTCCGAAATAATTAAGATATACTATATATGTAAAAAAAAACAATGATAAATATGTATTGAAATTTATCATGATATATATATATATATATATATATATATATATATATATATATATATATATATATTAATTTATTCGTTTATTTTCCGTTTGATTGATATTGAATACTCATAAATATTAAGATAATATTTATTACATGTTTACGTCAATAAATTAACAAAATTATTATAATAAAATTTTATTTATATATTTCATACAGATAGATATATCAATTTTAAATTCTTACATTAAATTGTTTTAATATAATGAATACTGATTTAAAAATTTAGAAATGTATTTTCAAAAAAATAATAATAATAAAGAAGTTTAATAAGAATCATTTTTTCTTCATTATATTTATATATAGTATCAATATATTCTTCTATTATTAATATCTTAATTTTTATCTATTGATATATTAATAAAAAATAATTTATATTATAGTATAAATAAAGTGAAGATTGACCGAAACGAATCGACGTAAAGAACGTCTTTTTTTTTCAAAAATGAAAAGTAGAAAAATCTTAATATCACAGGCATATTTAAAAATTGTAAATTATCGGGGACATGTTAATCTGTGAAGCAATATATTCACATCACAATGTCGAGAATATAAATGCATATTTATTAGATCCACATGTTTATATTATGTTGTCGAGACAAGTGAACTTTGCTGAAAGCTGCACGTCGGCAAATCTTCATTTTTGCCGTCTTTGTCTTTTCTTTGTCTTTTTTATTTATTTATATAAATAAATATGTGTGTCTTTTTTAACCGTTTTCGTTTCCTTTTTTTCTGATTATTTTTAAATTTTTTTTTTTGGTCGTTGTTAACATTTTTAAATTACATATCGCGGTAAATTGAAAAAAAAAAGATTTTTTTTTTTTGGAAAAGAACATATATAGAGAAGACATGTTATTTAAAGGTGAAGGTGAAACCGCGGACGAAATCTGTACGATGACTTATCGACGATTTATGTAATGAATATGTTTAAATATTTTTTTTATAAATGTTATATATATATATATATATATATATATATATATATAAATATATATTTAATATTTTTCATAAATATACAGCTGAAATTCTCAATTTGTTGATATAAAAAAATAGGGGTTCGAATAGACCCCATTTTTACTGAAAGTTTTTTAATAAAAAATGTTTTCCATGAAGAAAATTAGTAAAAGTGTATTTTTTTTATGAAATTAAAATAAATAGAAAGTCTGATTTGTGCGAGAAAAAAAATTTTTTTTTATACACAATGCACGACATTCTTTTCTACGTTCTTCTTATTTTTGATTACTCAATAGCATCATTTGCAGATCACAACGCAAATAAAATTATTCTCATTTTGCGGAACGAATCAAAAAAAAAATGTTTTTTTTAATTTTATTTTATTATAAATAACAATCGCCAAATTTTTTACAATAAATTTGCATGATACGCATCTTATTTTTAATATTATTTTTTTTAATGGCGCATTATTTCATTTTTTTTTCATCGGTTAACTATTACAAAAAAAAAAAGATGTTTTGCATCGCGACTTATATAGTTTATCAAAACCGGTTGTTCGGTATTTGTTTTTCAATTTCATCGCGCGCGCGCGTGTGTGTATGTGTGCATTATTTCTGATTTTTTAACGTCCGAATTGCATCATCCGTTTAGAAAAAAAAAAGCACATCGAGAATCACTTTCGATTTCTTCGGCCGTTCGTCCGCCTTTTTTTTTTGTCGCCGTTTTCCCTTTCGTTTGAGAAGCGCTGGACCGTGAAATTGGAAGAAAAAGTTCGAAGCGAAACGAAATAATTGTAAATAAACGTTCGCGTACATTCATATTTCAATATATGTTATCGAAGGATAATTACAATTTATACATATTATATTATTTTTGCCATTAGTACTAAACTTGAACAATATATATAAAGTAAATTATTATTATTATTCTATAACAACCTTTTATAAATCCTGATTACCTTCAAAATTTCATCTTCATGTCCTAGATTGTGACATCTCATTACTGTCCTGATCTCCATATTCTTGACCTTCTAAGCGATGTAATCGATTCGAATCATCTTCAGTTTCGCTTTTATTCCTTTAAAATACTGAAAGTTGTTTTACATGATTTAAAAAAAAAATAAAAATAAAGATTAAATACCTATGTGCTATATTAAAATTGAATATTATATTTTTTATATTGATAAAAAATATTTTATTTATGAAATCAATCCAAAGTTACCGTGTTACAATAGTTCAATTTTTTTGATAAGAAATACTACTGTGATCAAAAAGAAAGGTGAAATTATCATTTAACACTCCCAGGCATTGGAAAGGCAGATAAATTGTATTTTTTTTTCCTAGGTTAGTAGGACTATCTATATCATTTGTCAAGCGTCTGTTTGCCAAAAGGTTTAATTATCTCTGAGTTACATGTGTTTACAACTATTGGTTCCTTCATCACGATAATGCATCATGTCATACTGTATTGGTTATTCGAGACTTTTTTGCCAAAAACTCGACTCATATCGTTCCGCATCCATAGTATTCGCCCGATTTGGCTCCGTGCGACTTCTGGCTATTCAGAAAACTCAAAAGTCCAATGCGGGGACGCCGTTTTGACACGATTAAGCAAATAAAAACAGAATGGAATGAAGGCTATATCGAAAAAAAAGGACTATTCCGACTATTTCGAGGACTGGAAAAAGCGTTGGTAAAATTAATTTGGAAGAATAAATAAAGAATTTACATTTTATAAATAAATTCACCTTACTTTTTGATCACAGTGTTATATGATCTTAATTTGATTTGATCTACATTTTAATATTTAGATTTTTTTAATCAATATTTTTAACATATATTTCTTGTAATAATTTATATATTTTTTTTTTTATATATTAAAAATCGATGTAAAAAAAAAGAAAGTGTGCGATGGCCGGGAATCGAACCCGGATCAACTGCTTGGAAGGCAACTATGCTGACCATTACACCACCATCGCATTTATAAACGATTTTATAATATATGAAAAGATTGATTTTATTCTATTTAATATAATAATATTTCTATATTATCAAATATAAATAAATGTTGCATGTCAAGATTAAATCGTATTTATGTTTTCATTCATGAGAATATTTTATCAGTTGTGGTTACACAACTGTTTATTATTTATTTATTTTTTTTTTGTAATATTTTTTTTTCTAAACCACTGATAAAAATACTATGGTTACATTTTTTTATAAATTATATAAATAAAAAATATGAAAGCCATTCTTAAAGATAGCATTCCCGATTATAAAGATGGGAATATTTCTTTGCACACTTCAGATTTTTATTAGAAATATATATATTTATGGTATATTCATTTATATTATCAATATTTATTAATAATATTTATTTAGATTAATATTATTTAGATTTCAAAAACACTTTCATAATAATAATATTTATCGAGGTCATACGATGTAGGAAAACAAAGATCGAAAATAATGAAAGTATAATAGGAAAGGTTTTGCGGTAAAAAAAAATATATAAATATATAATTGATTGAATAGATATGAAAAAAAATAGTTGAAAACACCTTTCACAGTAAATATTTCTAATATGCAACAACTGCATAATAGGGTGTCAAAAACAAAGGAAAGTACGTTCTATTTTGAAAGGAAGTCTCGGAAAACAATCTATTTCGTAATAATATTTTTCATCGATCGGCAGACAGAGCTTTTCAATGCAAATAAAAAAAATATATTATATATATATTTTTTTTAATTAATAATAAATAGATGTAAATTTAGAATGAAGTATTGTTATAGTATATATATATATATATATATATATATATATATATATATATATATATATATATATATATATATATATATATATATATATATATATATATTTATTTATTTATTTATATTATTATCATATTGAATTGTATAGAAAAAAAAAGTTTAACACATCTGAATTATATAATATCGTTGAAAATGTTGGATAATGATGCATGCAGTTCTGTAATAATAAGAATGAGAATTGAAACTTGCAACATGAAATGTTCAGATGGTATCTTCGTCGAAGGTTTTCTTCGCGAGCACGAGCTCGACATTAATAAATCGTCAGACAGACCATCAGTCAACGTGTCCACGATGCAGCATCAGTAAATCAAGAAGGCTCATCGTGTGTGTGTGTGTTTTTTTTTTATTATTTTTGTTTTTTGCACACAAGAAAAAGTTTCCTCATATAAAGTACGATCACGTATTTTTATGCGACGAACACGTCGCGTAACTTTCGTACGCCCTTTTGATACTAAGACGCGTTTTACGTATTCGATTCGTAAAATCGAAATCGATTTTATTATTATTATTATTTTTTTATAGACAGATTCCGAAAGTGCCGTGATTTATAAACAGTTCGACCGTATGAAGAAAAAAAAATGGTTAAAAGCCTACGATAAACCGTAGATAAACACAATGGAACCGGACATATATCGTTATTCTTGCCTATTTTTTTTTTCACACCTTTTTATCTTAATGTTGCTATAAATAATCGTGAAAATTCGCCGAAGCAGCAATTCAACGGTCTAACCGTCCATTAGTGGAAAATTCGTATACGTTTTATATAATAATATATCGAATATTTATATACTAGCTGTTTTATTTATATTGGTAAATAAATAAAGTTAATATTTGTATTGTGAAAATATAAATATTGATAACTTATGACTAGAAGAATGGACTCATAAATGTCTGAAAAACTAGTTCAAAATATTTTTGTATATATTTAATAAAAAATAGACGTTTTTCTTTGAAACATGTTTTAAAAAAAATTAAAACGTAATTTGCATATGAAAATTTAATTTTCTATATAAAAAATAATATAACTCGTATATAAAAATATAATGAATTCTTTTATACAAAAAAAAATTATCTGTTGTATTATCGAATCTTAATAATGATAATTATTATATATATATATATATATATATATATATATATATATATATATATATATATATATATATATATATATATATATATATATATATATATATATATATATATATATATATATATATATATATATATATATATATATATATATATATATATATATATATATATATATATATATATATATATATATATATATATATATATATATATGAAAGGTAGAATTTTTTTGGAATCAGTATATATGAAAGTAATCTCGTACATAAAAGTAAATATTATATTCGTTAATAATGATTAATTATGAGTATTTAATGAAGAATAATCGCTTATGATTGATTGTGAATTACTTAAGTATTCAAGGTAATTCGTATGAGAATGTTTTATTTTTAAAATAGTAATTGTATGATGCAAATAATTTTCCACATCAATATATTATAAAATATAATTTATTGATCGATTGACAATAATTTTATAAATTTATAAGTATAAATTAACAGCGATAATCAGATAATTGAAATCAATAAACAATTTGAAGTACGCATTTAAGTGTAAAAAAAATAATAAATTGATTATCAATTGAATTGTGAAGCGAATGGAAAATTTTCGGAAAAATCTGGAAATTTGTCGATTATTATTTAACGATAAGAAACAATGAATGATGAATATGATTGTTTTGTAAAATTATTGATTGCAAAATGATAAATTATCTATTATTACAAATATTTGTTTATTGATTGAGATTTTTTTTTTTTGTAAAATATAATTATTTGAAAAGACAGGAAAAATTTAATTAGTGAATTAATCGAATATTTTGTCGCGTAAAAACCGCCCAGAAAAGTAAACAACGCTACAAAGTGCTAGAAAAAAAAGAGAGGAACAAGAACAAAACAAAATACATGAAAAAAAAATATAGATAAAGAAATAGAAATAGTAAAAAAAAAGAAGGCGATTATCGATATATATATATATATATATATATATATATATATATGTATATATATATATATATATATATATATATATATATATATATATATACATATATATATATATATATATATATATATATATATATATATATATATATATATATATATATATATATGTATATATATATATATATATATATATATATATATATATATATATATATATATATAAATGTCTACAAAAAAAAATAATAAAATAAAAAATAAAACGACCATACCGGAATTGGATACTCAATCACTTTCGACAATGATAATATTGAAAAAAAATACAGAAGGAACATCTGTTTACGATTTTAATACATTTAAATATGATTTTATAAATTTTTATATATATTATTATATTCTGAAAAATTTAATCATATCGCGGTATTAATATTATAAATAAAATAATGTGTTATATATATATATATATATATATATATATATATATATATATATATATATATATATATATATATATATATATTAATTTATCTTTTTATATTTCATTCGATATGTAATTTGATAATTTTGTACTCGTATTTTTCCTTTGGATAATTGAGGCTTTAAATCGCCTCAATGTTCTCTTTAATCTTATATACGCGGGCTTTGATTAAACATATAATGAATCGTTTGCGAAAATAAAAAAAAAATCAAAGAAAAAATAGCGGGAACAAAATGTCGAAATTTATATCGAAAATCTAGAATTATATATAATATAAATATATTTTTAATAAATAAAAATAATATACGAGACATTTACAACGACGATATAAGTATTACAAGGTAATAAAACGAAGACGACATTTTTCATTTACAATATGTTTCAGATTTAATCTGTATAATATTAATTAAATGACAATTATAAATATTAAAAAAATAATAATGGATAAATTAAATGTTTTTTTTTTAATTAAATCTTTTGATGTTTAAACGAAATCGAGTCATCAGATTTTCGCCGCACCTTTACATATTATTTATATTGAAAAAAAATATGGCGTATTACCTAATTTTTTTTAAATAATAAATATTTGTTTTTTAGATCAATCATTATATTAATATATATATATATATATATATATATATATATATATATATATATATATATATATATATATATATATAATTAAAAATAAATTATTTTTATAATTATGTTCGCCATTATATACATATATATTTATATGAAGTATAAAAAGTATATGACGTAAATATAATTGGATTGTTGCATTGGTAACGAATACCGTTATAAATGTTGCAATAGTCAAATATGACAGAACATACATACAATAAATAATTATCAATAACGGTATGTACTTATAATAAAGAAATAAAAAAAAAATGATATGCGGTCCGGTATGCTCACTATAAAAGTTGTTTTGGCAGTATATCTATTTTTTTATATACTATTTGTTTTTATTATTATTATTATTATTATAACGAATTATTATGAAACGTACAACAATGGACCTGCATTGACCCCCTTGAGCAACTTCCGGCATAAAACCTTTTTGAAAAATGGACCAAAACGCGGCAAATAGAGGTTTACCAAATATGGCAATGGCAAAAAATTAAAATAAAAAAAAATTTGATGTCCGAAGACACGACCCCGCTGTTTTGTTTATATATATATATATATATATATATATATATATATATATATATATATATATGTATGTGTGTGTGTGTGTTTGTGTGTATATAAAATGTCAAGGATTCGGTTAAATTTCGACCTCGCACCAATTGTTTTGCACCGCTGAGATTAGATGGTGCAATTGTACCGGTGAACCTTGTCGCCTTTTATCTGTATTATAATATATTTTTTTTTATTATAATTTTTTACATATTTTTAATAATTTTATAAATCGGTAGTTAAACTTTGAAAAGAAGTTCAAGGTATTTTATTGCAGTTTAATAGCGTTAAGGAATTTATTGATATCTAGGATAAATTTATATATATATATATATATATATATATATATATATATATATATATATATATATATATATATATATATATATATATAATGACGTACTTATTAGGTTATTTATTTGTGAGAGGCAGGTCGCGGATCTAAATTTATTATTGTCTGTATATTATTTTAACTTTTAATTTGTGAAAGGTATTGAAACATCTGATAAAATAAAATATCAAAAAATACAAAATCTATTATGTATATATATATATATATATATATATATATATATATATATATATATATATATAATTTTAAATGTCTTCTAAAGATTGTTTAATTTCAAACATGTACGTTACCACTTTTCTATAAAAATATTGCACTAGTGAAAAACGCGATTCTACTGAACGAATTTTGTACATCGGTCTACATAGCATTTGTTTTAAAAATTATACAAACAGACGATTAATCTTAATTGTGAGCGTCGTCCATTAAAGGATTTATCAATATAGTTATTTCTAGTATGAAATAGTTACAATAAAAAAAAAATCGATCGCACGCAACATATTATAATATAAATATATAATATATAATTTCGTCGTATTTTTTCTATATTATTCTCATCGACTACGATAATCTAGGGGGGTATCATCGCGTGAAACGGACTACAATTTGCAATTCAAATCTCGTTAAATGTGACTCAATATGCGAATCCAATTTCCATACTAAATAAAGCCTGTCGGAAAATCGACGCGGGAAAAGATTACGTGTTTTAATACTGAATTTAGACCGTAAAATAAACGGATTCATTCCATTTTCAAATGAGACGTTCGTTTTATATTGACGCGTTTAACCCGTTTACACCTTTAACTTGAACGATGATTGATATCGTAATTTTAAACGTAATGCAATGATCTATTGATTCTAATTTGCAATACATTAATATTATAATTATAACGCTGCGATCAAAAAGTAAGGTGAATTTGTTTATAAAAATGTAAATTATTTATTTTTTCTTTCAAATCAATTTCATTCCCTTCATGTTTGATAAAACGCACTTTTCCAGTCCTCGAAACAGTCAGAATAGTCTTTTTCCTGTATAGCCTTCAAGACCTTCTTCGATTCGGTTTTTATCTTCTCAATCGTATCAAAACAGCGTTCCCGCATTAGCCTTTTGAATTTGCCGAATAGCCAGAAGTCGCACGGAGTCAAATCGGGCGAATACGGTGGTTACGGAACGATATGAGACAAATTTTTGGCAAAAAGTCACAAAGATTAATGCCCGGGAATTTTAAATGACAATTTCACCATATTTTTTATCACAGTAGTAGATGTCAAGAATTGACAGGTAATATTAAATTTTTATGAATTAAACTCATTTCAAAATCAGTCGTAATATTTAAGATGATATCACTCGATTATAATACTGATTATCTGTCACTCACAAGTAGACGAATAGGCAAAACGATGCATTATCTATGAATCATCTAATACATGTTTATGCAATTTATATGCGAAACGATCAGATTCAGATATTTCAATGTAAATTTTCAATAGACGTAAATGGATCTAAAATTAGCATGATTGAAATATATATCTTAATCTGACGTTTAATAATTGGGTATTCCATATATGACGATATATATATATATATATATATATATATATATATATATATATATATATATATATATATATAATTTTAGAACGGTGCTTTATAAATAAATTTAAATTTACATACACAAATATTTATGGGTAACATGTTTACAGTTCATCGTTTTCATTAATATATATGTACATTACATATTTTATAATATTATAAATCATATTTTAAACGATAATTAATAAAATATATTTTTTATATTGCTGAAAAGTTAAAAATAATATCTGAAAGTTAGTAATTAGCAGTGTAAAAAGTTATATACTAGCTATTCATAATATAGTAACACGAATATTCGTAATATATCCTCGACTCAATAATTTAATTCAATTTATATTATTGTAATATATATATATATATATATATATATATATATATATATATATATATTAAAATATTAAATCAACTTTTGAACACTAATAAAATCAACGTCGTAATTTCGCATTATAGCGTACAAAAATTTTAAATCGACAAAAACAACTATTCGTTCACAACATTATATTATAATCATATTTATCGATAAACACTATTTATTTATCGTTAGAATATAGCTATATATATATATATATATATATATATATATATATATATATATGTATATATTAAATTATGGTATATTTATTATATGTGAGCAACGATCGGTGAGAGTTGACCGCCTCATTCTTGGTCATGATACTTAAAACACGCGACTCGTGCGTGAAAATTTATCTATATATATATACATTCACAAATATAGTATTCAACATTATAGTAGTCTAGTGTTTACTATTACATTTTTTTTCTTCTTATTTCTGTCTATATGTACAATCTTTTATGCGATCGCCAAGTTTACTAGGCGCAAAAGTATTACCGGTAATAAATAACGTCGTATCGAAACGGCGGCAATATTCGAAGTTATGCACTCGTTTCTCATTTTCCGAATGTTATTCATTATTTATTTATTTAGTTTTTATATAAATAAATTTTGTATTGAAAATCGAAACTTTTATTTCATTTAAGTATCGAATCATATCGTTCCGCAACCACCATATTCGCCTGATTTGGCTCCGTGCGACTTCTGGCTGTTCAGTAAACTCGAAAGACCAATGCGACGTACCGTTTTGACACGATTGAGGAGATAAAAATCGAATAGAAGAAAGTTCTGAAGGCTATATCGGAAAAAAGATTATTCGAGGACTGGAAAATGCGTTGACAAAAGTGCGTTTTATCAGACATGGATTATTTTGATAGGGATGAAATTGATTTGGAAGAATAAATAAAGAATTTACATTTTATAAACAAATTCACCTTACTTTTTGATCAGTGTTATGTATTCTTTTAAATTATACTTTTAATCGATAAAAATTGTATTCAATTTCTTATCGATTTAATTTATTTTTAATACATAAATCAATAATGTGTTTTATAATTGAAAAGTGAAAATAAATGAATGATATCATTTATATTTGAACCCGTGACCTATTTGTTATCTCATTGCTAAGTTATTATAGGTATAAATACAATATTGTTTCATTTTTCGAGATATCGTTTTTATTTTTTATAATGTATCACCGACTTTTCTTTATAAAATTTTTACATAATATTGTAATTAAATATAATGATAATTTAATATGCGTCTTATATCATTGAAGTATCAGAAATATTTTTTTAATATATATATATATATATATATATATATATATATATATATATATATAATTTTACTGTTCATTTTATACGTTGAATATCATTAATATAAAATGATCGAATGTGCGATATAAATAATGAGAAAATAATAAAGTTCCGATTATTTATTATACACAGTAGAATATTCCAGAAATTTTTCCTCTTTATTTCGCATAAATTCGAAGATGTCAATTGCGACCCTGAGACGTGAAACCTGAGAAAAATTCGAAGGACACGTCAAGCATATATATATATATATATATATATATATATATATATATATATATATATATATATATATATATATATATATTTTTTTTTTAATTTAAGGATCGTTTATTTACATCGTGAAAGTCTATTTTCTATATATATATATATATATATATATATATATATATATATATATATATATATATATATATATGAGAATTAATTATTTTATATAAATTAAATTAATAGGCGAGATGCGCATATTTGGGAATTTAAATTGCGTCCCGTGGCTAAATTGTGCAACTAGACGCCGTGCAAATTCGTTTTCACGTCATTTTGTAGATTATTTACAACAATCGATTTTGCAATAGGTTGCTGCAAATTACAATTATTACTACAAATTACCATAAAACCTCAACGGCAACAAAAACGGGAGGTGAGGGGGGGTGGTGGGACAAGGGGAAAGGGGAAGGCGACGAGTAGGAAAAACAAACATCATCATTATCGGTGAACTTTCGACGTACATTTACTTGCATAGATAGAATGAGGAAATATTACATGAAAAAATGTCGACATTTTCAATAATATATAAATAATATTAAATAATATTAATATATAAATAATATCGTTATCTTAATTAAATATATATATATATATATATATATATATATATATATATATATATATATATATATATATATATATATAGATAGCATAAATATTTGCGGCCGTAACAATTTCAATTCTGACCATCAAAATAATTTTAATCTGTATCAATAATTTATTCATTCTTATCAAATATATATAATTAATAATTTTGATGAATGAATATTTAATATTTAATAAAAATGAAATCGTCACACAAAAGTGGGTAATCGACTATTCGTGCCAACGATCATGTACGCCACTGTACATTCTGTCTAACAAATATTCGTCGTATAAACATATGAAGTAGTTGTATAGAAAAAAAACGCAATATATTGGAATCGTTGTACTTTCATTGTTATCAAAAAAAAAGTCGAATAATAATTATTTATCATTATTATATTAATCGTTTGCCATTTTAATCTCCTTTATTATGCAATTAATTTTATTTATATTTTTTCTTTAATATTTCAAAAATAATTTAGGATCGATTAAGCATATATAATATAATAATTTTTATTATGTTTTCTTTTTACTATTATAATTGTATTTAAATAATTTTAATGTAAAAAGTTTTAGAAACGTTGATTATTTAATATTGATATAGTGATTTATTTTGATTCAAATCTATCATTAAAAATATAATATATTTTGACCTACTTATTATATTGAATCAAAATATAGAGATATTTTATGAAAACTATGCTTTTATCTCTGACAAGACGTCTTTTTATTTTTATATATCAGATTATTGATCTTCTTATATAACATATACTATAAGAATTGTATTATGTCCTATTCTATATTATAAATAATTATAAAACTGTTGTTTTTGTATTGATTGAAGTTATTTAAATTGGGGGGGGGGTCTTCTGGGACCCCACTAAAATTATCGTTCATTATCAAAATTCTTCACAGCATATCAATAAAGTTTAATTTCATATATATATATATATATATATATATATATATATATATATATATATATACCATATATATATACATATGAATATTATTCATCGAATCATGGAAAATATTAGTATCGTTGATTATATAAGCAATAATTGAAAACGAAATATAAATAAATGATATTGTGAATAACCGTATAATTTTGTAACATTAAATTTTATCCATCGCACGCCCAAATAAAGAGAACAATATCGTCAATTCTAAAATTTTCTTTTTTTTTTTTTTTTTTGGGATTCACGGTTTGGTAATATAATTATGAACCTGTAACGGGATATTCAGATTCGAAATGAAGGCTCATAACAACCTTAATTTAATCTCGAAAGGCACAACAATCAAAACGAGAGATAGCACCGAGCAAGTGCTTGAGGATAAAAGAAAAAAACAGTTAAAAAGAGAAGAATATATATATATATATATATATATATATATATATATACGAGGACATACACATTATAATATGTAGGCCAAGGTTTAATTAAACTCGCATGTGTGGACAGTGCATAGAGTTTGAATACTTGAAGAACGAGTTTTATAGATCATTTCGTTACATATTTATCTTCGATTTATTTAATATATATATATATATATATATATATATATATATATATATATATATATATATATATATATATATATATATATATATATTAAAAATCTATAATAATAGAAAATGGTTTATTTTTTGATATTTTAATCAGAATTTGTATATTTAAAAATTTATCATAAAAATGTAGGTACAATTTTTCTGTGTGATTTCATACGACAATAATATTAATAATTGTATTTTTCTCTATAAGTAATCTATTATAGATTTCATCTTTTTTTTATATAAATTTAAATTTTAAATAATAATACCGAAGTTATTTTAAACCTTTTGTGAAATTTTATAATATTGTAGTTGTATATAAATAAATTATAATTTATTATTAAATAAAGAAAATTGAAATTAAACATTTTATTCTATCAATATAATATTGATCGATTTCGAGTTTCATTATTTATTATATTAAATAAAATAAAACTATAATTAAATTTGAAAATTTGATTGATAATTAAAATCCGAATTATAAAGATCAACGTGTCTTTTTTTAATATTTTTATTTACAGAGACGAGTCGTCAGTTCTACGATTAAACATTAAATATGTTATTAATTTATAAAAGTTCTTATATAGTAATATATTTTTTTAATTATATTTAAAATTTAATCATATATAGTATATTTAATTTTATAATCATAACATTTTTTTATAGTAAACGACGACAATTTTAGGTTTAAACTCTCGAAATACGAATAACTCAATTTAGGTAAGCGATTTTATCGATCAGTTACAATTTTCTATATATATATATATATATATATATATATATATATATATATATATATATATATATATATATATATATATATATATATATATATATATATATATATATATATATATATATATATATATATATATATATATACGATGATGATCGTTATTTTTTACGATTTTTATTATATCCGTTTTATTCCATTGACCTAATATGACATTTTTAACGCGCGCATAGAAAATATCTAGTAATTAGATTAAAATATGCATTTAGTGCAATAAAACTGCAGTAACTTGTTTTTTTTTTCATGTAAAATAAATTAGATCTGCTGGTATTATTAAACATTTTCTCTTTTTTTTTTCAAACACGTAACATATTCGTCGATCGTCTATTTTACTATTATTGTATTATATATATATAATATATATATATACAATATATCGATTTTACGACGCGACTTTTAATAAAATTATTTTTAAATATATATACGTTGAAATCGTTATTTTTATTTATTTTCGTATTATTTTTTTTGTCTTTATCCAACAGCGGATTAAACGGGTAAAATTTCACATGCACGTGGTTCTCAACATGTGAGGCGTGTTTTAATCTCGTTAAGCGCACGTTTCCACGCACGTACGACGTACGCCTAATATTTTATCGATGCAAACTTTTTCTTCTTCTATTTTTCTATTTTATTTTTTTTCGATGAATACGTCCGGCAAAAAAATATATATATTAACAGTGTTTCGAATCCGATTATTCGGTGGCGGCCGTGAAAATATCGTCGTTTTTCCGAGTGGGAAAATCTCGTCGGAATTTCTCGTGTGAGAATTTTCGCGACTGTGAAATGGCGTTTTTATTCACTTCACAAGGTGATGGTTTTTTTTTTTATAAATATTACTAAATTGTAATATGTTACATTTGTTATTAAATACTTTGTCTCATTCTCTATAAATATATTATTAATAATATTTTATAAGCTTCCTTCTATTTTCTTTAAATTAATTTATATGAAATTAGCAGTTCAAAATATATTTATATAATTTATAATAATATTTTTTTAATATGAATATTTTTAAAATATTCATATTAAAAAAATATAAATGAAATTTAATATACTTGATAATAAAATTATAATTTAAAAAATATATAATAAATCAAATTTTTTAAAATTGATTAAAAATATTTTTAAACAATTGTATGGTAATTGTTGTTTTTCTTGATAAAATGATAATATATTTATCTCAAATATTTTTTTAATTGTATTTAATTAATATTCATCAAATCTAAACTAATAATTTTTGAAGTTTAACATATTTTAAGCGATGAATTTTAATTAAATTGATACCTAAATTACAAATCAAAATTTTGAGCACTACAAAACTTTTTTTTTGGTAAATTAAATTATTTTTAAGATACAAAATAAAAATATATAAAGTTTAAGTATTTAAAAACACTCTATGGAATTATATAAATATTTCATTGAAATATTTCGAAAAATCGTTAACAGTTTTATATATGAAATTAATTGATCATTTCAGACATGAAAATTACCACAAAATATATTAAGAACACACGGATATATATTTATTTTTATTATATTTTTATAGCGTATCGATTAATTTGAATTTTTTATTATATATATATATATATATATATATATATATATATATATATATATATATATATATACAAAAAAAAGAAGGTCAAACATTCGAAACGGTAGCAAACTCGTAAAATAAATTTTAGACGTGTCAAATTCAAAGCGACTCGCGAAAACGTCGTAAAAATTTTCACCTTTATAAATATTATTATTACGCAATAATGACTGAAAATCGAAAAAAAAAATTGATAATAACTAGATAATTGTCATTAAACAAATAAATAAATAAAAAAATGCACAAATAATAAAAATAAAAATAAAAATATAAAACGACTTAACGCGCATTTAGTGCAACAGAATTGAAAGTGAAAAATGATTTATATTGTCGATTTGTCTGTACGCGAATTATTTACAGTTATTAAATGCCGCTTTTATATATCGATTTTGAACGTGTGTATGTTTTATATATTGTTGCATTATATTTTATTATAATGCAAAAGTAAAAGTCGTCGAATATGTGACGATAAAAAAAAAATATTTTTTTATTATTATTTTCATAGTAATTATTCGCTAAAATGAGATTTTGGAATTTTGAACGAGTGAAAAGTAATAATATATATATATTTTTTTTAGACATCACTTAAATACCGTGACATTCACAATTGTGCATTTTGACGATTTTTTGACGATCTATACAGTCCAAAATGAAAACTGAAATTTTTCTTTAATATTATATATTATTTATTAATTTATTTTATGAATAAAAAAAAATGACGAATCTCGTCGATTCGACATTCTAAATAATGCTCTAATGATACCAATTATATTTGTTCGTTTTTATGCAAAATGTTATTATTATTAAATTTATTACACTTATTTCATTTGACACCTGTCGTAAGTTAATCGTGTACTACTTGTTTAACTATAATATATATTTTTTAAAATATTTGCATTTAAAGAAATATTATAAAGATCGATTTAGACGAAAAAAAAATAACAATACGAAAAATTTTATACTAGACTATATATTGCAGATTAATATTTGCGATAATTATAAAATATAATAATGTACAAAATGATATATTACTGTAATCAATATGACAAATAGGCAAATTCTAACAAGAATGAGAAAAAAAATCAACGATATAATTTTTACACGGTGTGAAAATAAATAATTTTTAATCTCTTCGAAGCGATCGTTTAGAATATATTTATAGGAGTTCTGAAATCGCAAGAATTTTCAGCACTTTTGCCTCGTATAATAATAATTTATAATATTTTAATACATATTTTTACGTGTTGTAAAACGTAAATTGTGTGCAAATTTCGCATAATCGCCAGTAGAAAAAAATCTATTCATTTATGGTAATATTAAGCGGTTAAATATAATATAATATAATATATATATATATATATATATATATATATATATATATATATCTAGATTATTATAATAGTTAATAAGCACTTATGAGCATTATAATATATGTTTTCGTGTGTTTTAAATCATTATTATTTAACTATTGCGTGAAATATGAAAATATTTTTCATGCGAATGTTGCGTTTATAAAATCTTATTATACGAAATATATTTTAGTTAAAAACGTATTATTTTTTAATGCTTTCTATTATTAAAATTATTTTGATAGTGGGTCGTTACATATATATATATATATATATATATATATATATATATATATATATATATATTTATGTGGACTTTTACTATTTATTATTATAATTATTATGTTGAATAATTAAATTTTAATTATGATAAGATTATATTTATATTATGACGATTTCATTTAACGTAGATTATTATTAATATTAAGGATGGCCTCAATAGATATTGATGCGATCAGAAGTCCTGAGAAATAAAATCAGGAAGGATATGTAGTACATATTATAAATAAAATTATCGTTTATTAATTATAGAAAAAAATAAATATAAATTTTCTAAAAAAATTTTTTTTGTTATTTATTTATATTTTTTTTTATATAATTTAGTCTAAAATCTGAATAAAAATTCCATATTCACACTTAAATTAAATTTTATATTATTTTCGAAAAATATATCATTCTGAAAATTCTTTATCGACATCGGAACGTATTGTGTTCAATATGAAATAAACCGTTATATTTTAATATAATCCGATAATTATTCCGTGATTTTTTTTATATAAATTTTATATCTATATAGATAGATAGATATATATATGTGAGTTTAATTTATGTATATATATATATATATATATATATATAAATATAAAATTGTAGTGTCGAATGGTATACGAGTTGAGGAATTCAGGGCAATGCAAGGCCGTTCCAGTGAGAGTGGTCTTTGCCTCGCCCGCGAACCACGGAACAACGTATGTCGATATCGAACAAGAAATAAACGACTCGTTATCCGACGCAATTAAATCAATCATATCTCTTTTACGTTCATACACATTGTATTTGTACGACGGTACTCAAAATTCTAGCGATATTTCGTGCACAGCAACGATTCAAAGCGAATGATGTACGACGAGTCTATATAGAAGGCGGAAGAAAATTTCGACTTTGGATAAAATTAAATATATATATATATATATATATATATATATATATATATATATATGTATATATATATATAACACATTGATCAAAAAGTACGATGAATTTGTTTATAAAATGTGAATTCTTTATTTATTCTTTCAAATCAATTTCATTCCGTCTGATAAAAGGAACTTTTGCCAACGCTTTTTCCAGTCCTCGGAAACAGTCGCAATAGTCTTTTTCCGGTATAGCCTTCTAGACCTTCTTCGATTCGGTTTTCATCTCTTCAAATCGTGTCAAAACGGCGTCCTCGCATTGGCCTTTTGATTGTGCCGAATAGCCAGAAGTCGCACGGAGCCAAATCAGGCGAATACGGTGGTTGCGGATCGACATGAGTCGAGTTTTAGACAAAATAAGTCGCGAAGAACCCGTACAGTATGATGGGTTATTATCAGTAAATTTTAACACATTTGAATGAACGATAATAAGTATGTTTATTAAAAATATCAATTATATAAACGTCGATTTATGATATACAAATATCAAAGCGTAATATTGCGAAAAATGAAAATATTTTTTTCTTCATATAATTTTTTTTTTTGCAAGAACCGCTTTTCTATTTTGTCACAATTATCAAACACCGAAATTAAACCTCCGTAAAATAAAATAAAAAAAAAACACACACACACACAAAAAAAACCCGGAGAGACATACATTTGATCCGTGCAATAATAATATTATTATTATCACTTTTATTTTTTTAATTTTTTTTTTATTATGTACATTGTGTACTTTTCACGGTCTTGCCGAATAATAATTAGCGTGCACTGAGCGGTTACGGACCCCGTTCTGTTTTAACTCTTTCATAATAGACTGATGTAATTATATAGCCGTGTCAGTTTGTCTGTCTGTCTGTCTGTTTTATTTTGTATGATCCGATTGCCAGAAATTCGCATTGTGTAAGGGTTATATTATTTTTTGATTTTTTTCTATATACATATATATATATATATATATATATATATATATATATATATATATATATATATATATATATATATATATATATATATATATATATATATATATATATATATATATATATATATATATATATATATATATATATACTACAGTGATCAAAAAGTAAGGTGAAATTGTCATATAAAACTCCCGAGTATTAGGAAGATAGTTAAATTGCAATTTTTTTTCCTAGGTTAGTAGAACTGTTTAAAACATTTGTCAAAAGATTTAATTATCTTCGAGTTACACATTTTTAGAACTCTCGGTTCTTTCATCACATTAATGCACTGTGTTATACTGAATTGGTTGTTTTCGACTTTTTGCCAAAAACTCGACACATCCACCGTATTCGCCTGACTTGCCTCCGTGCGATTTCTGACTATTCAGCAAACTCAAAGGGCCAATGCAAGGATGCAGTTTTGACAAGATTGAGGAGATAAAAATCGAATCGAAGAAGATTTTGAAGGCTATACCGGAAAAAGAGTATTCCAACTGTGTCAAGGACTAGAAAAACTTGAAAAAAGTGCGTTTTATCAGACGGGGAATACTTTGAAGAGATGAAATTATTTTGGAAGAATAAATAAAGAATTTACATTTTATAAACAAATTCACCTTACTTTTTGATTACAGTGTTATTTGTACAATAGTTAAAGTTCGAAAACCGTTAATATTAAGATTATCTAAGTAATTAATAAATAATCTGTTAATAAAAATCAGTATATATAAATACATTAAAATCATTATAAAAAATAAATTGAAATGGCGTTAATATTTTTAGATGAAATTTAATTATTTATTTATGTAAATAAATAGTTGAAAATATTTCGATAATTTTATTTATATATTATAAATGCATCGAGGAAAAGCTCATTCTCTTTCGAGTGTCAAATTAATTCGGAAATTTAATAATTTTGAGAAAGAGATTGAATAATATGATAATTTTATTTATATACGGAAAATAAAATACCAAAAAAAAATATATATGATAATGAAAATAAATAAATAGTTTTATTTATAAGAAAAATATTATATTAAAACAGATTTTATT
>JANIJI010000009.1:3265000-3302500 GCA_024500535.1 Leptonema lineaticorne
CAATATATAAAGATCAAATCAGATAATAAATATCGATCGACAAACATTAAAAAATATCGCCTGAAAAACTTCCTTCATAATTTTCAGTTATATAATAAACGAGCGTAATATTTTCTTACATTTATATCAATAAATCATTAGATTAAAATATATGAAACGGAATAATATTTTTTCCGATTCAAAAAATATACAAGCTTTTTCGGAAAAATAAAAAATTGCACTATTATATATCGTCACATCGATTACTTTCAATTTAATAGTTTTATAATTTAAAATAAATCTTTTGCTCTGAATGAAAGAATTCTCAGTTTAAAATTTATATTCTTGTCATTCGTCAGAATAATTAAAATTAATATTTAATGAAATATTATATCACGTTTAACCTCAATTTCAATTCGCTGAACCGAAATATAAATGGTAGTACTTTTTCAACCGGTCGTATTTTTTTCTTCAATTATTTAAAATGACATTTACTTTCAATAAACTGTATACAACTTGTACGATTATTTTTTTTAATATATATATATATATATATATATATATATATATATATATATATATATATATATATATATGAAAAAAAAGTGTCGAAATATTGATATTAAATAATGAAATGTCAATAAATTAGTAAAAGTTGTCCACTGACATGTTAGTCGTTAATGAATAAATGATAACGAACACTAATTAAATTAACCGTAATATTATTAATGGAATTATGTTTCTATATTCTTTCAATTATTATAATTAATTAATTATTGTTTTATTTGTATAATGCGTATGATTTTTTTCTTTACTATAACAATTAATCGTTTATTAAACGACCAATTGTCTAAATAAATTATTACAGCTGTGATGTTTTTCAGCTGAAATTACGTTTTCCACTTTCTAGAAAATTTCGAAATTTAATGAAAACGTTTAATCTTTCCGAATTTATGTATTTTCAAAACATATTTTATGCACTCGTAAAACATTATAATATATTTTATTAATGATGAATGATAATTATAATGCGTTATGAAAACGTTTATCACGTTTATCTTAGTATTTATATTTGTTTCTAAAATAGAATGTATTCAAATGAGTTAGTTTAACATTAAAAAAAAAAGAAAATTGTATATATTTTTATGACTAGATAAAATAATACGAAAATAATGTAAACGATTGACATTTAAATTTAACAATATATCTAAAAATAATCTTAAAACTTGTATAAAAAAAATATGAAATTAAATACTAAAAAAAATCGTCAAACATTTTAGCATATTTTTCCATAACTAACAACAAACACATGTAATAAATTAATTAATAACGTAAAAAAATCTTTATATGATTTTTAAGAACACCAAAAATTATTTTTGATTATTTTGAAAATTTTTACTGCAATAATTGATTTAAAAAAAATATTTTCATTTTATCTGACAATAAAAAGTATGACCTTTAATTATCAAGTGCATACAGAAAATTAAATATATATATATATATATATATATATATATATATATATATAATTATCATGAATTTACGTAACAAATTGAGAAAAAATAAAAAATATTGAACTATATTCTCAAATCAATTCATTTCTTTTTATCTCATTTAAATAAATACGGTTAAAAATTAAGTTTTAATTTTGTTTCAAATTATTGATAAAGACTTATTTCTTTATTATTATAGATTTCAAGTATTTTATTAAAATTTGAAAGTTAAAGACGTTTAAATATACATTACTAATAAAAAAATATTAAAAAATATTGTTTTTCAGCCTTTTTTTCAAGTTGTATGAAATTTTCGTCGACTTATTGAGTAATATTTTAGAGATATGAGAAAAAATAATTTACGCGGTTAAAAAACAATTTTAAACGCCTTTGCAAGGTTAAATTGTTAACTAATAGTTCGATACGACGAAAATTGCCACAACAATGGAAATTCGGTCAATGAAAATTTCACCACAGCAATGCTTAACGTTCAAATGTATTATTCAAAATATCAATTACGTATTAAATGCGCGTATTTATTTGTATTAAATTATTTTATTTTATATTTACAGATTTTTATACGATTTATGTGATGATAATTATTGGTTTTGTTTGTTGTTGTTGAAATAGTAGAAAATGAAAAATTATTGTATTGAAATGTTCACACAAATCACAGAGAGCGATTTCAACAAATTTTCCGATATTCTAAGTAATTTCATGCAAAATTTTATCAATGACATAAAATTAGTTTCTCTTTTTATATTAGTCTTTTTGAACAAATTTGTTTATTACAAAAATCTTCCAAGATGAAAGAAAATATATCAATTTTACAAGTGAAATAATTTAGTTTTTTCAGTGAAAATGGATTTCAATCATTATTAACTAAAGTTAAAATCAATTATATTTAAGAGATTTATATTAAAAATTATCTATGATAAATGCTCCAATACTTAATATAGAGTATGATTACTCAAATTTCGGATTATCAATTACAAAACGATTTCATCTATAGAAACTACACATTGATATATATTTTCATTAAAAATAAAATAAAAAAAAATGAAAATCATATAATCGTTATACATCGTATACACAAATATAGTTTTTAAAATTAGACGTTTAATATGTGATATAAGGACTATACAGACCGTATCGATAGTCGCGTATCACGATTTATTAACGGTTTCTCGCACGTTTTCGTATTAGTAATTTTTGTATCGTACATTACTTTGCTGCATATTTATTTACAATTCAATATATATATATATATATATATATATATATATATATACATATTTGCATTAATTTTCGACACGTTCATTCGACACACTCAATATTCCGAAAACGGGCATAAAAGCTTCGGAAGGTGAATGCGAAAGTTTCGCAACGTTGACACATAACACGTAATCGGACCGAATGTGGGTGTCTTTTTCGATGATAAAACAAATAATAAAATAGTTAAACAAGATGAGATTACAAGAAAGTTACGACCTTCGACTACACACATATATAAACGTGTGTATGTATATATTTTAATTTTTATTCGCGTTCAAATTACGAATATTTACGATTAACGTGTCGATTGTACAAATGGACAAAAACAATGTGTCGCTTTTTAATTACGTTTATCGATGTGAAAAAATATTGAGAAACGCTGTATACAATATATTATATTATATATATATATATATATATATATATATATATATATATATAAACGTCGATATCATTCGCATGCAAATCGTCGCACATAATGAGGTAATTATGCAATTATGCATTCGATAGACGCGATTAAAGGCGACTTGTCGTACGACGTTTAATCTGTTGCCTGTTTTTTTTCTATATATATATATATATATATATATAAATTATATTTATAATATGTATTAAATTAATAAATTATGTGAGAAATGTTCGAAGTATCAGTAAAGGTGATCAACGCCGTAACTTGTATTTTTTTTTAATTAATTAACTTTCGTATTAACGACGACGAACCATTGTATATAGTATGGCGTAAATTGTTTAAATTATATTTATATTTATATATATATATATATATATATATATATATATATATATATAGCGTATAATTCATTGTTTATTATATATAATTATTTGATGTGTATCTTAAAAATATTATTAGTATATTTGGATGACAAAATTCTATCTCATTTTCCGATGAATGATGAATGTTTTTAATGATAAATGGAACAACGCATCGATTGAAGTACTTGAGGTTGTATTTTATATACATATCAGTTAAAAATTTGTCAAGAATTTCTGGGGTGCCTTCTAGAAGTAATGCCAGTCGTTTTTGTTCAAATGGCTCGAAAAATGAATAAAAGCTCGAGGAATGAATGAAATAAAAAAAGCACCAAATCGAGAGAAATTAACGAGAGCTTTAAACTTTTAAACAATGGCATGATTGTTGTCAATAAGATCTGGAGGCACTTTTAGTGGTTTAATATCTAAGTCAATTTCGGCAAAGGTGATTTTTAACAGTAGCATGATAACAAGGGTTACGTAATCTGTAATTATGATAACCTACGGATCTTAGATTCTGGTGTACCACCTCGATAGTACTAATTTTACTTTAAGAAGAGAGTGTTCAACCTGAATAAGTATAATATTTGAGGATGATTCTTCTAAATTGGCGAAGAAGTTCCGGATATTAGTCGAAGAATGAGGTCAAATGGAATATTCATGGACAAGTAAATCAAGTATTGGAATGATTTTATTAGATCTATGGATTTATTAATTCCTGTCATAGTACCACGCAGGACATTGTTTAGTAAAGCATGAAATTTTTATTTTTCTGATAATTACAATCAGAAGTTTTCTCATCACCTGAGATCTAAGATTTAAATTTTATATAAAAATATAAACAATGAAAATTTATATTTTTATTATATATAATATAAATCAATGAAAATTTTCAACAAATAACACACCCGATAAATATTGCTATATTGAATATCTTAGAAATCTCTTTAAATCATAGTTTTAACAAGAATAATATTGATAACATTTAAAGATCATTAATATAAATCAAGACGAACACATAACACAATTCACATAAATCATACGAAACGTGCATAATTTTTCAATTGATATTTTGACATTGTTTTGCAAAATGTCAAAGCGATTTGTTGCACTCGCGTATAAACAACAAATATTCCCATGATGAAATATATATAATATATATATTTTTTGTAATAAATACAATATATGCGTATATTATAATATAATTTTATGATACTTACAAATATATACATAATGTATGTCAGTCTCAGGAAAGGAGAAAGGAAGACGAACTCGTCACCGAGCAAAATCTCCAAGGCAAACGAGATACATATATATATATATATATATATATATATATATATATATATATATATATATATATATATATATATATATATATATATATATATATATATATATATATATATATATATATATATATATATATATATATATATATATATATATATATATATATATATATATATAAGCCAATCAAGTGTAACAAGAGATCCGGACCGTCCAATTTGTGATTGTTTTGCATCACAAAATGTGCAATAAAAGCGATACGAAAATTATTTAAAAAAAAATTTTTTTTTATCATTATTATTATTTATTCGGAATATTCAAACGTGCGGAAAATGACGTGTTAACAAAATGACATGTCGAAAACGAAAACGGCAGGCTAAAGGTTAAAATTGAAAATTGTATATGAAATGTTCGATATCTTATTATTGTTATATTATTATATTTATTTATTTGTATGTATGTATGTATGTATGTATGAATCTGAAAAAATAAATAAATATAATAAAGTACGTATGTCTTTATAAATCTATATAACGGACAGGTGTTATTCGATCGCAATATTCCGAAATATCGTACAATTGTAATTTATTATTTACAAATGAAAATCGTACATAATTCAATTTGTGCACATTTATTAACGATTAATTTATGGATAAATATCATTGTATTATAATTTTAATTTAATGCGTGGGCGTTTTGATTTATTGACGGATATTTTCCACGATATATGATTTATTAACCGTAGACGAATTTTATGAATTTATAAAGCCGATAATGATAAAAAAAAACAATAACATTTTCGATTCGGTTCATTGATATGCGACGTTTTGCAAATATTTTATTATTCTCTAACAGTATATATATATATATATATATATATATATATATATATATATATATATATATATATATGTAGAAAATAGGGAGGGGCAAAAAATAATGAATGAACTTTTGGATTTATTATATATATATATATATATATATATATATATATATATATATATATATATATATATATATATATATACAAATATAAAATCAATTATCTATAAATAAAATAAACGCCCTATTATATTCGATTCAGAAGAAAAATTCTAAAAATATATTAAAATTTGAGCATAAATAATTGAAATGCTTAATATAATATATTAAATATTTTGATTGATTTTCATTGTCGGTTATATTTATTTAACCGCCAACGTTTTCACCAGTATCTACACCATTCGATTTTTAATTTATGTAATATTAAGAAATTAAAATATTTTATAAATAATTTTAAATATACGTATATTCAAAAAAAATATAAATTATTGTAATATAACGATTATTATTTAAAATATTTAAGCAATTATATCTCATGAACGTTTTCATCAATGCGACGCTTTATAACTTTTATCGCCATACTTTCATCAGCAAATATTAAAATTTTCTACACAAAAAAAAACATGTAATCATAAAAATTCTTATCTTTTCATACAGAAAGTCAAAGAATATAATTAAAAAAAATTTTCACAGTCATCAACGTTTCTTTTATTTTTCTTTCCCTATTAATATATATAAAGTAGGTATATATCGTGAAAATTGTACATCTAATCGTTGTGTAAAGCTGTGATCTTCTTCTATAGCCACTTAATCATCATCATCAACATCTTCATCGTCTTCTTCTTCATCATTTTCATCTTCTTCTAAGCAGAACAACCGGAATATTAACACGGTCATTGCGCAACTAAAAAACAGGTATGCGCTCAAATTTATTAAGACACGAACGATACCACTTTTGATTTCACCTGACTGTTTATAACATGTTTATATATTAATTTTATTATTATTCATTAGTAATACTGATGTTTTAAAATGATTATTTTAATTTAATTTTTTTTTTATATAAATATTTTATATATATTAAATTATGATTTTCACAATGATAATAAATAAAACGACATATATTTATTTTGTACCGCATTTTAAAGTCAAAGCACAATTATCGTACTGTACATACATTCAAGTACATCCTGTTGGTGTGGTGTTTGCCCTACATCCTGATCGTCCTTGGTTCGAGTCACGATTTCAAACTTGCGACAGTAACTAGCTCGGTAATAAACCGACGGTTAATGTAAAATTGTAATCTGTATGCGTGAACAAATCGAAATTTTCAATAGACAATTTATTAAAATATTTCTATTAATCTTATAAAATATATATATATATATATATATATATATATATATATATATATATAAATAATATAAAAAAAAATATTATTATAATATTTAGATTTAGTACGCGGGTTCGTTATCACATTTTTTAGCACGCTTTTTACATGACAACATGAAACATTGCTCTAAATTAATATTTTATTATGTTTTATAATAAAATATATTGTATATTATATTTGAATATATATATAAAATTTGGATTTAAAAAAAAATGTAAAAAAATATGTATATTTTTAAATTAAAACATTTTTTTTATTTAAATGTATAAATTGATTTACTATTTATATTATGAAAAAATATAGTATATTATAGTCTACTTGACACAGAATTTGTGATAAAGAAAACTCTTAGAAATGTTCACTGATAAGAGAATATTTTACATAAATAAACAGTTTAGAAGGTCATTGATATCGTAAAACAATTATGATTGCTAATTAAATATTTTTAATTAGCCATTATTATACATTTATAACAAATTAATATTTGACTATGTATATATATGTATATATATATATATATATATATATATATATATATATATATATATAGAAAGTGATATACATATTTTTAAAATTATATCTTACAAAAAAAAATAACAACTCGAAATTTTAAAGAGAAATATGATAGTATTTAAAATTTTACTTGTAATAATAATTATGCTTTTTATTTCTATTTTATCTAAAAGTTTCATAGACGAAGGATAACCGGCGTTGTGTCGCGGCTAAAATCTAATAATTAAAATACATAATTTTTATTACTTCAAATATGTATATTTAATTTAAAATTTGCATAAATACTTAAAAACGTACTGTTATCGCAATTATGCAGCATTGAAATTATTTTAACAAGCGGATGACCTTTTCGCTAAATGCGATCCATTGAACATTTTAACGAAACGATTCTAATAAACGGCCGAGATTATTAGTTAAAATTAATCCGCAGAATTTCGTTTTATAATAAAATAAATAATATAATTTTCAATTATAATTATTTCATATATAATAATATGATTATCATAGATGAAAGTGTATTTAAAAAAAAAATGTTCATAACGATATATCTATTTTATATTATGGTCATCATTGACCCATAATAAAAAAATGATTATAAATTACATAAAAACAATAATAGAATGCCCACACATGAATATAGAACACTAAGGGTATATCTGTAATTATAATATAAATAAATTGATATGATAAAATTTTATAATATTTTATATTCATATATCAAATTCCACTTATTTTTGTATTTTTTTTTAAATGTTTTGAGCTTTCTAGAAAAATAATGATAATTATATAAAATGAATCGTTTATAAAAGTTTTAAGATTAAAAAGTGATTCAAGGTAGAAAAAGGTTGTAAGTTTATCATTCTAGGTATTAAAAACCTTGCAGATAAATAATCTTGTGATGTTATGTTTTTCATATATATAAAAATTCCAATGATTCAGTGGTGAAATATTTATTTATTTAAAATTATCAGGGTCATGGATTTTATTCCGATTATATTAATTGTATAATTTTATTATCGTTTCGATTCATTATCAATATTTTAATGTGATTCATTAAAAATAAATAAAAGCTTTTTTAAACATTAAATAAAAAATTAGATGAAAAAAAAGACTAAATATCATACTAAAATATTTTTCATATTCAAATATTATTTTCCATGAATAGATAGATATGTATTAAAAAAATTCAATTCAATAATAAAAATATGTATTAAAAAACATTAATCAAATACGTGTTTATAATATTTTTAAATATCAGAAAATATTTTAATCCATTTATCAAAATTGATATTCGAAGGTTAATCAAGATCAGTAAAAATATGATTCACATTATAAAAATTAATTAACATTATCTGAGGTCAAAATAATTATAAAGAATATATTGCCATACATAACAATATGATATATGGAATAAATTATCACAAATTGCCTATTGTACACTTTTTTTTTCACACAAATATTTATAAATATATTATTATTATTATTTATTTAATAATTTTAATAAAAATAGTCACGTTCAATAATGAATATTGTAAATAAACTTTTTAACACATCAACAATGCATGATGTATTCTATGTATAATAAATATTATACCATAATCTTTGTTATTCACTTGGTAACAAGTGCAAAAAAAAATATTTTGTATATTTTTTTTTGTGTTAAATGTCAGTCAGTGGCATATCAAAAAATTATACTAAAATTTACCATATTTTTGTAAACAATTTTTCATATTTATTTATTATTTACTGTTGTCGTTTCGTAATTGATTCGTGCAAATTAATTTTGCGATAATACGAATCGTATTTTTCTTATTATATATATATATATATATATATATATATATATATATATATATATATATATATATCAGATTGCTTATCTCGTTTTCGAGGATATTTTTAGCGTTTGATATCTTTTAATAAATATTCTGGAATGATTTATGATTTTTTTTCGTCGTGTTGTTTACTGTTTTTCATTTCTTTTTACGATATTGCCTTTTTATTTATATATTTTATTATATTCAGTGTTTAATTGATGCGAAAATATATTTGATTTATTATAAATAAAAATATAATAGTCGTAAAATATTAAATATAATAGTTATATGTGTGTAACAGAAAAAAAATTAATATAATATATTGTATTATTATTTTAATCATTTTTGTTCAATAAAAATTAAACATTATATTGAACAATTAAATTTTTCACCGGTTTTCAAATGATAATATTTTATCCAAGTGTCAAGGATTTTATGTTAATTCTGGAAGATAAAAATAAAATATTTTCATCAATTTACCAAGTATTAACAACATTTATAATATAATATCTTCTTAAAAAACAAGTTCGTCAAAATTAAAAAAATATTTTTCTCGTTTTACACGTATAGTGGATTAATATTGTAATAAAAACATTTATAATTTCGTACGAAATATTATAAAATTATTATAATTTTATAGTATTTGAAAAGTTTGTGATTTTTGTATTATTAAAAAAAAATCATAACATATATGTTATAAATAAAAATATTTTTTCCGATTTATGTAACATAAATTTGTTAATAAAAATAATTAGTATAATATTTTTAATTAACAAACAGAATTTTCGAAAAACATTATTATATTAAAAATTATAAATATAATTTAATTTTCTCAAATAATAATTAAACGAATATTGCAAATAAACTTCTTAAATATATATATATATATATATATATATATATATATATATATATATATATATATATATATATTTATATATATACTAATAAAATAATACATTAAATATAATATTATACTATCACTTATATAACGCGTTACTGAATACTTATTTTATGTAAATTTTCGCGATTAAACTTCGAATTTATTATGTACCGTTTTTATTTTTCTATAATTCTATTTATACAAAAAAAAATCTGCCGTTTTATTTACAGCGGTTGCTCTTTAAATTATCGTCTTGTGTCGATATTTAAATACAGGTTTCACATTATTCAAGAATAAAAATCGCATTCACTATGAATGATATATTGGCAAAAAAAAAAAATAAAAATAAAAAAGATTTCGATCAAACACGCGTTTCACTATCGATTATTGATTTATTGTCTATTTTTATTGCGCATAATATATTAAGATAATTAATTATTGTGTTTTTTTTTTATTTGATATATCTAAAATATTTATATTATTAGTAACGGTTTACGCGAAATGATTCGATTTATTAATCGTGATTTTGGTTTTATTTTTTTTCGGCGACCGGTTTTTCATTCGATATCAGTTCAAAATGAAGAATATTTCTATAGATTTTAAATCATTTTTATATTAAAAAAATATTTAGAATTTTTTATTCGAAAGTTTATATCGATGATTCTCAAAAATTGATTTTTAAAATTATGAATATAGAAAAAATATTCAGTTCAATTTATATGACATGATTTTAAAACTATTTTATACTAGTTGATTTATTGAATATAAATATTTGTAATATGCTATTATTTAATATTAAATTAAAATGTGAACTAATTGAATGTTCCTCATTTTTATTTATATAAATTAAAATTGAGTATGCAAATCTCAACTGTCAACACTAATGGATCGCATTAAAAGAATTGTAATTGAAATATATATATATATATATATATATATATATATATATATATATATATATATATATATTATAATTAAAGAAGTGAAATAAACCGCTAAAGATCTCGATGTTGAATAAAGTATCTTCAAAAAAAGTGATCGACCAGGAAACGACAAAGCAAAGTCCTTGGTATGTAAAAATTATGACATTTTACGGTATTCAGATTCGTTTATTGTCGTAATCAATCACATAGTAAATCTTTTATATACAACCTTTCGATTCGTTCTTCAAAGTCATCCTCAACGTCGTTTAATCGCAATTACGAAATAAGACTCGATGAACGGAAGTGAATATATATTATTTATATATAAAGAATGCAATTAATGTTTTAGATTAATAGATAAATATATACATTATTACACTATACGCATTTAAATTGTTTTGATAATTGACTTTGATATATCATTAAAACATATATATGTGTGTAATAAAAGTTAAATCCATTAACTATTAATATAGATTAGAATTAGCGTTTTCTTCCGCGTATTCATATTTTTTGATTTTTAACAATTTTATTAATCAATTAATAAAATTAAAAATGTTTATATTCGATATTATCAACGTCAATCAACAATTTTCCGATCTCTAATAATATATATATATATATATATATATATATATATATATATATATATATATATATATATATATATAAACTAATGAAAAAATTCGTATATTACATATTATTTGTAATACAATAAATTATCGACAATTTATTATCAAAACCTGTTTAATCTAAAATATAAATAAAATTATTATATAACAAAACGAGATAAAATATACGAAAACATTTGTATAAATACTCAACGATGAAATATTGTCTGAAAATATATGCACAAAAAATAAAATTAAAAAAAAACGTTGAATAAACGGTGAATTTTTAATAATGATATCGCACGATAATAGATCAATTAAAAACCAAAAATTATTATTTAAAATTAAAAAGTTTGAGAATCGCAGAAGATATTGCATATGTCAAAGTTGTAATTACACAATTAAAATTGTGCGCGATTTCTTTTTCATTATATCGCGTGTCGGCATTCGACGTCGATTATTTCAGCTGAAATTTACAATTTCATAAATGATAAAAAAAAACCTTGTCGAAATTGTAAAATAATTTATGCGATTTTTAATATTTGTAAAAGAAGTAATCTTATCTGAAAAATATATAAAATGTTATATTATATATATATATATATATATATATATATATATATATATATATATATATATATATATATATATATATATATATATATAAGTATCAATATTTTGATTAATAACATAATTATAATATATGTGCAAATCAATGATATTTAATCTTTTAGAATGTCCAAACTTAATTGTATGAAAAAAAATATTAAATAATATTTTTAATAAGCCAACAATTTCAACTCGAGAAAAAAAAATACGATAGTATCTCGATTTACGAACTTAATTTGTTTCTTACAAAGTTCATATATTGAAATACAGTTTTCCATTAAATTTTAATGTAATATTTCCGTGAACTTTATCCGCGATAAACTGCCTAATATATATATATATATATATATATATATATATATATATATATATATATATATATATATATATATATATATTTCTGTGATCAAAAAGTAAGGTGAAATTATCATTAAAAAACGACCGGACATTAGAAAGGCAGATAAATTGTATTTTTTTCCCTAGGTTGGTAGAACTGTATAACATTTGTCAAGCGTAAATTTGTCAAAAGTTTTAATTATCTCGATTCCTTCATCACGATATTGCACTATTTGATACTGTATTGGTTTTTCGCGACTTTTTTGCCAAAAACTCGACTCATATCGTTCCATATCCACCGTATTCGCCTGATTTGGCTCCGTGCGATTTCTAGCTATTCGGCACAATCAAAAGGCCAATGTGGGGACGTTGTTTTGAAACGATTTATAAGATAAAAATCGAATCGAAGAAGGTCTTGAAGGCTATACCGGAAAAATACTATACCGACTGTTTCTAGAACTGGAAAAAGCTTTGGCAAAAACGGTGATTACTTTGAAGGGGACGTAATTAATTTTGAAGAATAAGTAAAGAAATTACATTTTATAAATAAATTCACTTTACTTTTTGATTATAATACATTGTTATTTTCTTTAAATGTGGTAATGAAAATATCATTGCCAAATTATTATACGTTCTTGTATTAGAAAATCTCACGGTTAGTAACTTCAAATTAAAATCGTAAAGGTCATTAATAGAGTACGGAAAAAATTCTTATATAGGACAAATTTCTAAATAATGATAATATATAAGAAAACGTTATATAAAATCAATTGATAATTAAAATAAACCACTAGTTCATAGATTATCACTCGATTTAACATCAAACAACCTTTAATGCATTAGACGATAGAAATACTAAATAAACGAAGCGAAAATGTTGAGTATCACTATATAAAATAGGTTGTATCGAATCGAAATTTTGTTATATATGATATATATTAAAAGAAATATATATATATAATATTAAATATATATTTATATAATAAAAACCGGTCGACATTGACAAGGTAACCGGCAAATACGAACGTATTTATTTAATTCACGCGTCTGTCTGTCTGTCTGTCTGCGTGTTACGGTGCTTAAGATGCCGTTTTTTTTTTATTAAATACCTCCATAAGCCAAACTAACAGAGAAAGGAAAAGTAATTTTGCTTTTTGTTGTCGAACGTAGGTCAAATATGGTAACGACATAAAAGACATTCATGTAATATATGCATCGGTGAACATAATTGACGTTAAGTACACTGTTTAATATATATATATATATTATAATATAGATCGATAAACTTGTTTTAAACAGGCGGTGTTTGCTATATAGGATACGCTTGCATAACGGTCTTTATCGAAGGACTTCGTTTAAATTACATAATGTTTAATTTAAGTTTAATGTTGTACGTGATAATATATACTATATAATAATAAAATTTGTATAAAAAAGTGAGTAATTTAATTTTTTTTTTACAGGATAAAGTGAAGCGCGAAACCAAATATGGAGCGTAATCGTAATTGTGTGATGTAAAAATTGAAACGTTCCAAATTCCTATTCGTATAAATAGATTTTGATTTTATATCAATAAAAATGTTAAAAATATTAATTATTAATGATTTGATATATTATTTGAAGACGTGAAGAAGATTTAAAAAAATATTTAATAAATTTAATTGATGGTGACAATACGTATTTGAACTCTTGTACTTTCTAAGTCTTAATGTAGGTAGATAAATTAATTTTATTTTTAAAGTAAACGATAGTTTACATTATAAATGATCAATTTTATATGTAAAAAAAAATAATAATTAAACGCCACAATTAATTCACATAATAATTAATTAATTAATGTCGACGTATAGTCGTTTAAAAAATTTAAATAAATTTTTAATACTCGCATTAGACATTCTGTATAATTCCTATGTAACAATGATATAATAATACGAATTATTATTATTATTGTGAACCGATTTTTGCCGCCCACGCTATATATATATATATATATATATATATATATATATATATATATATATATATCGACCCACGTAATGAACGTTTTTCGTGGGCGGTTTTCGGTTTGTTCAGCAGAAGAAGATCAGGTCTAGTGTAAAAGTGGAATTACACGCTCCATATTTGTGCACGGTTCGTGATATCACGAATGAAATTCGCCTTTATGAAAATTCCGATATCGTCTGTTTCATGCCACATGACCGCAGTGTACCATATATCTAATTTCATAAAGGATTTTCTATGTGTGTGTGTGTGTAATATTATATAATATGTCATATATATATACAAGAAATATCGAATATTTTTTTTTCAGTATATGTATTATACTTTAATTCTTCTATTTGTATTATATTAATTGCGTGGGTTCAAGTCTAGACATCCCGTGTTTTCATAGATTGATAGAAAAATTGTTTGGTTTAACGGTATTCAACATAATACAGTTCAAAATATTTATAAATTACAAAATATTAATTTTCAAGATATTACAGTGTTGATATTTTAAAATAGAAATGTTTTAAATGTTGATGAAGTATTTATTGTTTATAATCTAATCTGAATTTGTTTATAAATTATTTATTTTATAATATAAACGATAAAATAATTGATGATAAGTAGATTAAATATTAATATATAGAGTGTGTAATATTTTTTTTTATTAATCTAGAAAAAAAAGTGCGATTAAATGTAAAATTTCAAAAACTTAATTGTTGCAATATGAAAAGTTTGATCGTGAAAAATATATTTTAATTAATATTATATACATTTTTAATTTATACAACTTATCAATTATTTTTAAAATTAAAAAGAACGCTAATTATCAATGAAATTTAAAACGATAATGTATATTCAAAGTTCACGAATACTTTTACGACTTTTTGCTGTGGAATTTTAGAAACTATTGCAATTTATTTAATATAAACTGTAATTTATAAGTGTAACGATATTTTATTGATTGTATAATAACAAATAATTACTTCCTCCGCATTTTTCGAATGTTAAAGTTCATATTCGACTATTATTTTTTTGCCGTGGATTTTTTTCTGACTTAATTTTAAAATATTTTTTTTTTTATTTCAGATAAAGAACAAGAATAAATATAAAACTTTAAATTAAAATACAAATACATATATAATAAGTTGCGGCGCGACTTTTATCTGAAATTATTACAAATCCGTAGCAAAACTTTATTTAATTTATTTTGTATGATTTTTTTACACGTTTTTATTTAAAGCCTAAAGTTAAAATATATGTGATATAATTTGTAATGATTTTAATTATAATTATAAAACAAAAAAATGTTTTAGTATTGAAATAATAATTTTAAAGTTCTACAGAATATAACTGCATTTTAAACATTGATATTTATTTAAACCTTTTTCTTCAATAGATATAATAATATAAAAATAATAAATTATGATTATTTATTAATAATAAAATAATAAATGCGTTTTTTTATTATATAATATGGATTTCTTTGCATTCATATTATGTTAATGATATTTTATTTTTATTTTTCAATATATATCTTGATATGAATTTTAAAAATCAAATTTTATTGTATTTTTATAAATTTATACGAATAAAGTACATTCAATTTTGCATTGAAGTATAAATTTCTGTAAATTATCTGCTGATTATCCAAATATTTTGACAAATAATCCATACTTGTAAATAAAACGAATATTGAGAATTAATCATACGATTATTTGATCATCATTTTGAAAATAACCAACACAACTTTTCTATTTACAATATGAAAAAATAACAAACAGACAGCTTTTTTAATTTATAAACGTTTTTTTTTTCGAAAAGGGTTACAAAATTCTGACTTAAATTTACATAAGATTCAATCTTTGATTGCGCGTCAAACTTCTAAAAATTCACTACGAATATAAAACGAAAATAATTGTAGCTTTTTCGTTTTAGATATATTAAAATATAATTTATTAGGTTTCAAAAATGAGCACGGAAGTGAAAAAAAAATTATATTAAATTAATATATTCAAGATTCATATTGAATAAATATTGAATAATTGGGTAATCGGTACGAACATGCGTCCTCGCATATTGAGTTTACTTTCTTTTAAATTTCTATGCGGATGACGACTTAACCAATTTTATAATACAATTTTAACTTTATTTAGCCGTTTTATTTTTAGAAAAAAAAAATAATGAAAAAAAAAAAATATATATATATATATCGGTTTTGCGGTTTTTTTCATATATCAAACAGCTGTTAAGGCGATAAAGAATATTTTTTATAAAAATTCTATATTTTTTTGTATACAAGATATAAGAAATAAATAATCGTCACTATTGACATAATAAAGTCAGATTTAATATAGGTAAAAATATTTTTAAAATTGATACACTTGTTAATTTGACTGTAAATATAAGTAAATTTAAAGTGAATGTTAGATTTAGTACGGCGATCAATCATTGAACTAACCACATTTTATAACAACCTTTATAAATAATTACGCCATATAATAACACCGGTCTGTGATAAAAATATAATTGCACATCACTTAAGATGTTAAAATACGTGTCAGTGAAAATGTTAAACGTCTGATCTATAATAAAAGCGTTTATTATTCAATATGAAATAGATGTGACGATTACAAAATCTCACCTATATATATATATATATATATATATATATATATATATATATATATATATATATATATATATATATATATATATATATATATATATATATATATATATATATATATATTTAACCGTGTACTTGTTTGTTAACATAATTATTATTGTTATTTATCGTATTTAAATAGTATTACAGCGGATTTCGCGTTGACAAACAATACTTTGATTGCATCGAAATTGAGAAAAATACAATAAAACCGGTCGAAAGCGTTGTTCAATCGCGGATTACGTTTATTTTATTGAAATGTTCAATTAGATACGAAACGGAGTGAATTGTTCAATTTTGCACGACGAATCGCAAAAACAAAACCGAATTCATATTATTAAATACGAATAAAAAAAAAAATAAAATATATAAAATATGAGGCAAGATCGATTTATTAAATTGAAAAACGGCGGATAAAGTTCGTTTTTTTTTGTAGTTATGCGGTTCGGCGTTGCCGAAGGCTTTATAAATAGTTGGTTTATTGCGTTATTTTATGTATTTATTTATGAATATTTTTATAATGTTTAAAAAATAACTGAAATCGAAAGTATTAAAATATATATTATAAATTGAGTTTATATTATAATTAAAACGATCTTAAATTATAAAAAAGTGTAGAATCTATAGGTATATGATGTAATAAATAGAAAATATATTAACAATATCAATAAAAACTAGTTTAATTAACTTTTGTACGAGATATAAATTGAAAATAAAAATAAAGCTTTTTAGATAGAAAATTAAATAATTGATAAATTTGAAAACATCTGAAGTGAAATTAAGTTATAAAAATATTATATTATATATATATATATATATATATATATATAATACATTTTTTTTAATATATAAATATGTCGGTAGTTATTAGTTTATTTTTATTGATCGTTAGTTTTTATATAAATTATATAAAGTGATCAAAATCTTAAATGTTTTAATTAAGAAAATGATTGTTTTAAATAATTTATTATTTTAATATCCTAATTAACGTGTAAAAACAAATCTGCATTGTTAATTTGAATCCAGAGACGGATTAAGGTCACAAGGCAGGCTTGGAAGAAAATATTGAACTCTTTGGAAAAAAGAGAGAATATTAATAAGCTTTAAATATTTTAATTTTGATACAAATTTTCTGTTATTTTTTTCTATTCATTTTAGACAATAAAATATGCGTTTCTTTTGGCGTGATTAAATTAATAATTAACAATATATATATATATAGTAGTATTTTTAATATTGAATGGACACGTTTTATCAAGTATTCATAGAATATAATTAAAATTAGTTGAATTGACATTTCAGCCAAATTTTCATCGACGACGAACAATTTCAGGAAGAGGAAGTCGAATCGTTTTTCCGGTTTTTATTATTATTATTATTATTTAGTCGACGACGTTCTTGAAATTTTTAATATACTCGTCGCGTTTCGTCTTATCGTATTCAAATTCGAACGACAGGGAAAACGGAAATTGGTGTCTCAGCGTCGAAGTCACTTTCTCTGAACGAATGAAATAATAATAATAATAATAATAAAAATAATAATAAAATGTGGGTCGCGTAGAACAGACTAGACGAACGATCGCGTCTACGAACGATCGTCTCTCGGTAAATAGACGAAATAAAATCATATCAAAAAAAAAAAAAAATTAGAAATAGAAATAGACGAGATAGAATATTGTGAGTGATAGAAAAAGAAGAAAAAACAAAAATGAAGGAATCGAAATTATCGCAAGCACATGGGAAATGGCTATTGTTGTTGTTGCCGATCACACGGGAAATTCGCCGAGTGAGATCTCTCATTTGGTCGAAACTGAAAAAAAAAAATATATATATACATATACTCTTAGCAAAGCCAAAAAAGTACAGTGGGATTCCGCTTAATTATAATATATTAATATTTTTTTTAATTAATTATATCTGAGATTATCCTTTATTTATACAATAGAATCCGATTAATATGATATAAATAAAAATTAAATGTTATGTCATATTAATCAAAGTGTCATACTAATTGGACAAAATAGTGTTATATTATTTAGACTGTCACACTAATCAATGTTGATTCTATATTTGATATAGAAATATAGAAATGATGGAATAAATCTGTGGATAGATGATGGAATTTTTCGAATGAATGACATTGAAAAATGATGAAAATGCACTTCACGCGATATTTTTATGACAATTATAATTTTGCAATGTGACCTTTTCAAAGAAAGAACAAACACCTTGAAAAAGAAGATTTTGCTGATTTATTTCATATAAAATTGTATTATTTTTTCTTTTCATAACAATATTTATTTTATCTATCTTGATAAACTTTATAATTCTTAATAAATTTCTTCATAATATCGCATATATATATATATATATATATATATATATATATATATATATATATAAATTATATAATATTATATTATTTTTAATTATCGTATTAATTTCAAATAATCGTAAAGCGGAATCACACTATTTGTATTTTGTTGTCGTTGATATTGTTGATGATGATAAAGGTGGACGTTGGCCAAAAGAAAATTCCTAACGTGTATTCCGAGCAGGTAAGATCAGCGTTTCTCAAACTGTACGAGATGATTCATTCGATTGTAACGTGAACGGCCTGTTTTCTTTTTTTTTTAAATAGAATAAAAAAAAATAAAATGTGCTAATTTAACATACTAATATAATATTATTGTTGTGTTAAATTGAAAACGAAAATTGATTATGTTATTTTATATGTGAAATATTATTTTTATACGAATTTTATCAGTGAACCGTGTTAATAATTATTGAAAACTGACCTTTGTTAATAATATATAAAAGACAATGGCTTTGAACGAGAGCCAAGAAAGACTGTTTGCTGATAATTGGAAAGTAGAAACGTGAATATTGCACAAATATATTTGAAAAAAAAAATCCATTGTTCAACAGAATGATAGATGAAAATTATTATAAAATATTCAAAATAAGTCAAAATTCCACATATTTTTCTTTTTCGTAATATTTTGTATAAATTTTCTATGTACATTAAATATTACGTGTATTATTGTCATTCAAAATTGTTTCTGTTTTAATTTGACATTGATTAATGTAACAGATGCAAGATTATTATTTTAATTTTAGAAGAAATTGTTACTGCAACAGGAATGTTTCAGACGTGTTGTTAATAATGTAAAAGAAATATCCGAAAGAAAAATAAGCAACCGTCACATCTATTCGCGTAGGACGACCATGCGTTATTTTATTTTAAACGGAACGCGTTTGCTATATAAATAAGTATAGATGGTATATATATGTATATATATATATATATATATATATATATATGTATAATATAAATTATTAAAAAAATATTAAAAAGAAATCATTTTGAATTATAATACTTTAAATAAACATCGAGCGATGTTCTTCTATTATTTTCTATCAAATATTCGTGTTTAAAGTATAATTTAAAACTAACATGTTTCAATTTGAATATGCTTGTAGTTTTATTCACGAATTCAAATTTATTATTGAATAATATTTTATAATAATCATCAGGATTGTAACAACATAACTATCAAATTAGATGATTTGAAATTGACATCATGAAGCAAATATTTGTCATCTATCTCAAAAATTAAAATATCACGACATAAAAAAAATATAATTGTTGTTGGCATAATTCTGAATTATCTCCATAACTGTGCAGTTAAATTTACTTACATATAAAAAGTAGATAAATCTACGAAATTCTAGAATTAATTAATAAATTAAATACATTTTAATATATCGATAATTTAACTTGATATAAAATTTTCTACGTTAAAAACAAATGATGAAAATTTAACACTGTATTTCTGAAACTTTATATGAAGTATAATTTCTACGTTTCAATTAAAACGTATTTTAAAACATAAATAAAGATCGTTTAATGCAAATTTATTATATATATAAATATATATATATATATATATATATATATATATATATATATATATATATATAGGTAGACGTACGAAAGTCGATGATACGATTTCGAACAAACAAGATTAGCTTAGTCACTCGGGGCAACCGTTCTAAGATTACTGACATTATTTCTTCTCGTCGTCATCTCTTTCTGTCTCGAATCTTTTTTATTATTATTATTATTATACGTCTTCTTTCTTTTTATTTGTCTTCTTTTCTATTTTGGCCTGCGTTGCCCGTTTGGCCGTCGTTGCCGCTACTATTTCTGACATCGAGATGCAATTTGAAGATGTGCCAGTTTGCGGACTTGAACTCTAAAAATCGAATTCGTACCGCGTGATGTCGAAATTGTGGTCTTCCGCACATTTAAAAATACGTACTAATTCCGAAACTTAAGGTTCGATGCCAATCGAAGATGAAAAATTGAATTAGATAACGGATTATATATATATATATATATATATATATATATATATATATATATATATATATGTGTGTGTGTGTGTGTGTGTGTATTTTTTTTTCATCTCATTCTATTTATTGTTGATAACATGTGAAGATTGCGTGTTAAAAATAAATGACGATTACATCTCTCCTGGGGCGACATTCTTTTACGACGATTTAGTTAGCCACCATGCTGAGTGGCTCGGTTTAAGTTGACGAGTAAATATACATATTTATTATATAATTAAAAATATTATGATTTTCATATCGTCGCTCTAAGACCAATATCTTCTGTTATATTCAAAAAATATAATTTTTACATATCGTATAAAAATATCATTCCTGTAAATTTTTTTTAATGATCACAATTCACTGTATAAGGCTTACGGTCACATTTTTTTTTAAATTTGGTTAGTAAACTAGTCATAATAGGCGAAATGTCCAGAAAAAACGCACATAACAGATATTCATCTGACAACAGCGATATGAAAAATATACGTAATTAAAATTAATTATAATTTTATTGCAATATATATATATATATATATATATATATATATATATATATAGTATTGTTTCATAATATGAATTTACTGATTATTGTTGTATTATTGTAGATAAAAATCGAATGGTGACAATATTTCAAAAAACTAATTCAAAGTTGGTTAAGATGTAGAAAATAACTGATAATTTTATTTTTATAATCAGTATATTATATTGAATTTACGGATTTTTGTGAAAGTTTTACGATTTTTAATTTTATTCGTGTTATAATATATCGACCTTTATATTGCGCTGCAGATAAACAAAACAAATCATGAACGATAACAAAAAAAAAACAACAAATACAAAAAAAATTGTTACGCAACGTCTATTGTTGTGGAATAATTTAAGCGAAATTATTTAATATTTAAATTTATGCAATTGAAATTGACTGAAAAAAATATATATATATGGATGTTTTTAAACTGATAATCGAAAACACTTGTAGTTTTTATTTATTTTTTAATAAACATGTTTAATATTTAAAAACTTTTTTCAAACTGAATTGTAAATTTAATCAGCTTTATTTTTATTATTCGTTTAACTAGTTTTATAAATAATTATTTCTATTCTTTTTATTTATAAAAAGAGAAGAAATTTAATACTGATTGTCATTTTTAGACTTGTATAGTAAATTTAAAAATATTTCTATTAATGATTAAATACTTACAAATACATTTTTTTTGTATATATATATATATATTTAAAATTTGACTATATTAGATTATAATTATTTTATATGAATATTAATGATTAATAAAGCCGTTTATTTATTATATAAAATGTAATATCTATATTGAAATTAAATATGAATATATTGTATTTATATCGGAACAGAATTGGAACGGAGCGATAAAACAATCCAAACGCTCCGTATCATCGTCTTTACATTATCAAATTATTGATAACGATATTTAATATAAATTAAAATAGAATTTTTTTTTCTCAATTATATATTATTTTTAAAGGATCGGGATATTATTAAAAGACATTTTTTTTTCATAATTTATCACGTTTTTTTATTTTATTATCACCTTTTTTTCCATGCAGTACACGTTTACCGTGATTATGTACACGCGTACACGTGTACGCACACATATTACATTTTTTTTTAAAACGTTATAACGAACGCTACTTTACTTTAATGGGCAAGTTTTTAAAAACTATAATAGTATCGTACAGTAATAATAATAATTATAATAATGATAATGACAATATAATAATAATAATAATATGATAATATTTTAATAATAATAATAATAATAATAATAATAATAATAATAGTAATAATATTAATAATAATAATCATAATAACTAAAACTGAACATATATTGTTTTTATTTGTTTGATTGGATGGCCCATTTTTTAAGTATTAAAGTTTCTTGTCGCAATAGGAATTATTTTGTTTTATATATATATATATATATATATATATATATATATATATATATATATATATTGTAATACAATTGATAATAATAATAATAATAAAAATCCACAAATCTGATTTATTCATTTAACAATTATCACCTTAAAAATATACATGTATATATATTTTTCAAGCTTTTTTTTAATCATATAACATTATTAACACTTCTCGATATCATTTTCAATTACTTTTATTCATTTTCTCCATCGCAATATTCAATTAATTAATCATTAAATTTAAACAACAAGTGTTCAGAGGCCGGGGAATAAAAGATTAATTAGCAATAATTATATTAAAACTACGATTTTTCAGAGGTTGCCAAATTGTTGTTTTTTTTTTTGAACAACTGAAAAATAAAATAAAACGAAATGTAATATATATTGATCTACATAAAACATGCATACATTATAAATATGTATTATAAATGCGTTAATATGATTTAAAAAATATATATTAGTGATTATTGTTTAAAAAAAACACCTCTGAAAAACCGGTTTGACTTTACGAATGGAAAAATTCTAATTTTTTTTAACAATACATTCTGATAAAAAAAGTATTAGGAAAATTTTAGAATTAATTACAGGTGACTTTTAGTATATTATAAAAATATAAATATTGTATTTTTTTTTAAAGTATGCTTGTAATGAAAAATATGTCTAAGAAAATTCTGAAGCTATATAACGTATACATACACACTCTCATGGTAACTATAGTATTATAATATACACATATAATATATTATATATAAAATTATATGAGATTATATATTAAACTTTTGTTCGCGCAAATTTATATAATAGCCAAAAAAAAAACTGAAAATGAAAGAAAAATAGATGAAATTGTTACAAAAATTTAGGCCCTGCTTAGTTTTTTTTTATATATAAAAAAATGTATTTTTGATCGAATCCACGAATAGGCCACAAACGGGTTAACGTTTTCGCGTCAACGCAGCGGTGGCGCATTCGTGGTTTCGTACACAATCTTTTTTTTTTTTCAAATATTTCGTTTCGTTATAAAATTACTCGTCTTCGATCGACAATGAAGGACTATTTTGTTTTTAAAATATTCTCTTTTTTTTTACAAATCGCTCTCTCTGCAATGACAATAATAACAATAATAGTAACTTGTAAACATTACATAGAAAAATATTTTCATTGAAAAAAGAAAATATTCATAGTTCAAAAATTACATGTATTTTCAAACTGCAAGGCACACCAAATTAAAGAAAAAACCAACATGAAGTGTACGCACCGCTTTAAAATATATATATATATATATATATATAAATCGACTGTACACTTTGCCGGAATAAGAATCATAAAGATTTATGCAATTTTCACTTTTATATTTATATATATATATATATTTATATATTCAAACATATCTGTCCCTAGCCTCTGTGTATTATTTTTTTTCATCTAAATTTTTATTTACCTTTTACAAATAAGTACTCCCATATGATTTTATTTTATATCGTTACAAAGTAAGTACACCACAAGAGATAATAAGTTCGCATGCATTTTTTTTTCTTATTTCACATTTTATCTAGATTTTAAAATTAATTTTAACTTTCTAATCCCTTTGATAGTTTTTTTTTGTAGGACATTTTAATCTTACTTTTATTATTCTGGCATAACGATTTTTTATACTTATAAACGTTTTGTACGATCAATAATGTCGAAAAGACTTAAAAAAAAATTTTTGTGTCAGCTGATGGCGTTTTCTTCGCAATATTGACAATATTATTGATCGTACGAAAGCGTTTTATACAACTTTTCATGTCAATAAACACACGAGACGACAGTGACAATATTTATTTATTTAAAGATAGAAACAGCATTTTTTTTCTTATAAACTATTAATATAAATTAAATCACATTTTTTTTCGAAGGGACAATTAGATCGACCGATCGTATCCCACCGATTTTTAAACTAAAAAAAAACTTAAAAAAAATAATTATATAATGATAATTTCGTTCATGCAAATAGTGCAGTCTTGAAAATATTTTTTTACCCTCTATGAGAGTTTAAAAAAAAATAAAATCATCATAAAAGCGAAAAATCAACACCGTAAAATAATTGCTTCAATAAATAATTAGCGCGCGACTAAATGATTGTCATTGTTTATTTTTTTTATTTTAAACAGAATAATTAATCTTAATTAGAAAACTAATTTTACGATTGGAAAAAATGTTGAGAATGTGCGTATTTTTTATTATTAAAAAACATTGAGTTTCTTTTAACAGTGGAATAGTCGGTCGCATTTTTTTTCATCTCAATTAATACATAATTTTATGCTTTTATTTTAAATTATTTAATATTTTTTATTTAATTTTCATTATACTATGACACTATTGATTCTATTATATAATTATAATAATAATTATAATGATAATAAGTATAGGGCAGGCCGATATTTTTCAGCAAACACTTCAAAAAATTCGACCAAACACAAAACAAAAAAAAATTATATAAAATAAAAAAGAAGTAAAACGCGCCAAAAAATTTGTTTTGCGAAAAACAAAATAAAATAAAATAAAAAATAAACAAACAATAACAAATCGAATAAACTAAACGAATTGAGCGATTCTTAATACTTTGGAATGCAGATTTATAAAGACAGACAAATTAACAAAAAAAAAATGTTTATCACCACTGATTTGTAGGCCTCATACGTAAATACATAATATTTCAGGAGTTACTATATATTTTGAAAAATGGGAAAAATTATAAAAAACATACATATTTTAATTTTTTAACAATATTATAAAAAGCGAATTCCATATTTTAAATATTTTCATATCATTTTTTTAATAATATTTTTTTTTTAAACAAATAGTCACCCTAAAAACATCTGTATAATGAGAAAATTCAACAAAATTCAATCGATTGTTTTTTCACATAGAATATTTATTAAAAAAAATAATTATTATACATTGATAGTAAAAGTAGTAGTTAAGTGTATAACAAATGTTTTTTTTCAAATATATTTTCATATACATTTCGTGTAATATAAATTCATATATACAGAAATGAATTCAATTTAACAATCAGTCACCGTGCAAATTATATCTGCCCTTGTATAATAACATCTTATTTTTATTTTAAAAAAAGTACGGTAATTCTTCTTTAATATATCATTATTAAAAGATACTTAACCGTCAAATAATCTGCTTATTTCATTTAAATATAAAGTACATTTATATAATGTTGTTTCACTTGCCAAATACAACTACAATAAACTACAAGTAGAGAGATAAGACAATATTTTTTTTGTAGTTTTAAATATTTTTTTTTTAATGAAATTGAAAATAAATTGAAGATATGTCACAGAGTGGGTTAACATGTATTACAATATTATAAAGATCGGGAAACAATATGCATTTCGTTTCGAGTTTAGAATCTCGAATAGTGAGACTCATGTCCCGGTTATATTTTCTTTTTTTTTTTGCCCATCCTGTATGTATATATATTTATATTATATATATATGGCACAAACGGGAGCAAACACACAATATATATATATACATATATATATAATTATATGAAGAAAAATAAGTTTATTCCATCGGCTCTATAGCGAGAATATTTCCCGATCGTCAAAAATTGTTTTTCACGCGACTTTTCTCGCTCGATTTTCTTTCTTTATTTTTTTTTTATTAAAGCAGAAACAGTATTAAAAAAAGCCGCAAAAACCTCCCCTTTTTATACATAGTATAATAAAAACTGTGAAATCTTACAATAAAATTCTCATAGTCTTGTAAAAAAATACACAATAAAGGTAACATATTACCGGAAAAATGTAACCTACCAACTATAATGACATGTTTTTTTATCTTTATGATAATATTATATAAACTAATTCTAAATAATACATATGTTCGTAGATCTTCATTTTTTTGGTATTTTTTCAGATTTTTTTTGAGTAGGTACGATTTTTATTCATTTTTTTGTTTGTTTTAATTTAATTTTTTATATTTTTATTTTTAAATAATATTAATAATAATAATGAAAATAATTACATCATCAATAATCATAATAATAATAATTATAATAATTGTAATAGTAATGACAATGATAATAATTATATTTTTTTATCACTGAAAAATGCTTCAGCTCATTTTACAACCTTTCATTTTATAAAGCATTTTAGTTGAATAGAGTAACAAAATACACATTTATTATAATCACACAGCAACACGCAACATTGTTTTCAGCTGAAGGCGCACGCTTCGACGCCGTATATATATATATATATATATATATATATATATATATATATATATATATATATATATATATATAAAGCTCGGCTCCGCGCTTTTTCAAATATACACATATTTTAAATCATTTTTTTAACTCAAATATATATATATTTGTATTTATTTTGTTTCACAGCCTCTTATCCAAAATAAAAAGAAAAAATAATAAATATACACACGAAAATCTAAAACCGAAGGAGTGTTATAACATAATAAACCAAGGACGCCGAGTCCCGGAACATTTTCAGTATCGTACGAGCGGAGATTACGGAATGGCTTTTTAATATAACATATTATTATTATTATTATTTTGTAGTGACGGTCGCCTGTGTTTTTTTTTTCAATCTACAATAATAATTTTTTAATAATTTCCATTTTTATTCTCGTGTCAATACGGGCGCGCGTGTTGGCGTGCCGGCGAATCAGATCACGTCGAACAGGTGGTGGTCATCCAGGATGGGCACGAGCAGGGATAGCACGCAGGCATGATGGGAGCATAATAATATCCGTTGGCATATAGTAGCGCAGGCTGCGGTGCTGCTGTTAGTAGCCTTTGCTGTTCGCGATATAATTCGCGACAGGCAAGCGATTCTATTAGTGATAAGGTCTGCCGTCGCTCGTGACCCATGAGACAAACTGTGGAATCGCTGACTACGGTCTGGAGCAGCATCAGGAATTGGTATTTTAGCGTTTCCTCGTCCGGTCCGGCGAAATGATTCCATAAGTAACCCTCCAGTTTGATGCGCTGCGTTTCGATATCGGGGAAATCTATGAAGAAACGGGAACACATATAACGTTCCAGGGTTTTGATGTAATCCGGTCTGGCGGCGTGGTATCCTTTAACCAACAAATTGCAGTATTTGAGCAGACCTCCACCACGAATTTCTTCTGGGTGCCGCGTGCAAATTAACTTCTTGTGCAAGTGGTAAAGTGCTTCCTGGAAATCGCCGTAAACGGATTCGCCGACTACAGTAGGATAGAAGTTCTCGGTGATAAGCAATTCGGAGCCACAACCACAGAACATAAACAAAGAATCGAGCACGATTTGAAACGAGTCTACGGAGAATTCAAATTGGCGCCTCATCGTGTCGACAAATTTCAACTCGACATTTTTGTGGCCGCGAGAATTACCCAAGGAGATCAGCGACCAGCGATCGCCGTCATTGTTGACTTTCACCATTTTGCTGACGTATGCTTCTTTTATACCGCACGTTGACACACGTTTACGAGCCACCCCCTCGGGTAGCAGATCACAAAGGGAACTCAACACTGCACTTTTGACGCGGTCATAATGACGACCGCTAGGAAATTCCACTGCAAATATGAGGTCGAGATCGTTGTACGGTTGGCTTTCTGTTGCCAACACGTGGGAGGCAGCACCTCCGTTGAGACGAATGTCTTTGACGCGCATACCGGCTCCACCGTCGGCCACCGGAGCTTCAAGCTTGGCTCGAACTCTGGTCACCAAATCACGCAGCCTCACATCCAGAGTCGGGAAATTTCCACGGCCGTGGATGCTCACCACCTCGTCCATCACATCGCTGAGACGACGCACTTGCTCGTAGCTCAGAACGGCAAGTCTTTGCGATGTCGTCGATTCACCGTCTTCGCAACCCTCGCTGCTTGTGTCGCTACTCACCGAGAGATTGTCCATTCTCGATGTAAGAGAGGTTTCTACGCAGTTGTTCTGAAAATTGAAAACAAAAAAAAACAAAATTAATATAAATAAACATAATGACACAGCAAGAAAAAATAGATTCACCGATAATTAATATGGATTTTCATTTAGAGATAACAATATATAATCAGAACAAATTAATGTGTTTGTTTTTGATAAAAAATAATACACAATTTGGTAAAATGGCTGCGATACACTCTAAATTATGAATCCGGATTTTCTATTATAAATTTTTGGATGCGTTGCAGCAATCCCATGAGTGTTTATTTGGTGTCAGTGACAGATAAATTCGACAAAACCGCAACGCTACGTGACTAAGATAATTGAAAAGAATTGAACGGTAGGAGGTATATAAGAGCACCGGATTAGATCACAAATAACCACATCCGCAGATAGTTCAAAAGCCACTTCAATAAATGATAAGATAATATGTATATATTTTTCGACTCGTGGGATCATCGTTGTCAATGTTGATCTCTTTATGGTTTTTTATATCTATATTATTATAATAAAAAAAAATAAGTAGACGATGAATGATATATGCGTGACACTACTAAATGGCGATTTATTATCAATAAATTTTACATTAATAAATATAAATATTTTTTTTCATTTTATAAACCGTCGACATAGTGACAGTCACGTTACGCCACTGATTCACATGTATGGTGAAATTGAAACTAACCGAAACAAACGTCATTATTTAAAACGATAAAAGTTAAATTAGTACACCGACGATTGTGCGAAAGTCGAGAATTCCAAAGTGCTTTTAATTAAAAACACCTGTGATAATTTAGAGCGAAATTACTTTTATTATTCGTTGTTGTTTATTGATAGAAAATGCTTTTTTCTCTTTTTAAATTTTTATAGTGCGTTTGACCTTAGATAACCCGAGTACTCGCGGCGATAAAATAGTTCAAATTGCAACGTATGTCATTCAAATACATCCAATGATATCTTGAATTGAATGTATTTTGCGTACTGTGACATCTTTTCTTTTGAGGATTGATTATAGTTTATATTTATATGTATCAATAAATCAAAGATTAGAAACTTATATATATTTTTAAGCCTTTAATATTTTACATGTTTACAATGAAACATATCATATTTATTATTTATGATATGTAATAATAATCATGACCGATATGACTTTATTTTAGAATGCTATTCGAAAATCGATGTACATTTACATTAATTAACCTTGAATTCGTTTAACCATATGTTCGTGTAAAATGCAATATAAATTGAAGAAATAAAATAAAATATATATGCCGTATTTTATTTGCATTATCGGGTATGATTCTTTAATGGCATATAAAATTTATTCATAAATCAATGATGTCTATATAAAAAAAAGAATTAAAATTGCGAGAAATGTGTACATATTAAATATTTTACACGGTCATGGTTTAACTTTTCACTTTTATTGCATTGGATTATTTTTCACGCGTTCGTTTATTTTTTTTTAAAGCAGATTTCATATAGTATCAAATTTGCTTATTTTCAGTAAATAATTATTGAATGATTATGAAAAAAAATAGATTTTCAATGAATTATTACTCTAAAAAAAGAAATATTATACATCAAAATCTATTCATATTTTTAATATATTTTTAAGATTAGTTCAGTTATTTATTTTATGACAACGTTGATTTTAAGTAAATATAATATAATGAAATATTTTCTAAATACAGAGCGTATATTTCATACTGAAATTATAATAAATTTTGAATAGATAATAATTGATTTCGTTAAAATAGAATATAAGATAAAAAAATAAAAACATTAACATAATACATATAAAAATGACACTTACATAGAAATACTGATTTCATATATAAGTCAATCAGAAAATTATAAACACTAATTTATGAATTTGTACGCCGATCTGCTGTACGATTTAAAAATTCTAGTACGTTATAAATTATTCAAGATTAATTTCATTCATTAACATGAATCGTATAAGTTTGAAAATATAGTGGAGATAATCTATTTAAAATTCTACTATACAATTATATAATACGTTACAATTTTACTGGGCATGAAAAGATAAAAAAAAATATTAGAAATATATATTCCTTGTAGACGTCGACATCTGAAAATAAATAAATTTATATATTTTTCTAATGCTCAGGCCAATTGTGAAAAATTCGCAAGGTCGTATGTGCTGTTGTGAACGTGCATGCGTTTTCTTTTTAAAAAATATGAAAAACTCGCGTGTCATTCAAAGTCAGTCATGTCATGAGAGGCGACAAAATATTGTTTGTAATAAATATTTAGAACAGTGGTGTGACACCGAAAATCAGCTAATAATAATAAATAATGAACCGCCGGACAACAAACATGAAAACAGTGGCGTAACCGAATTGAAGCAATTGGGGCAATGCCCTGTAAAAACGGTCCACAAACCTCTCTCGACAGCGGCAAATCGTTTAACAATCGATAAATGAAATGAATAAATAGTACAGAAAAAAATTATATGAATAGCGCATATTTTTTTGTTTTCCCCCTCTCCATCAAATTTTTAAAAATAAATAGTGAAAATATAAAAGGCGGACGAATTCTTTTGTCGTCGAATATCGGATGGCTAAATCGGTTTTTTTTTTCAGCTACAAAAATATGCTGAATTTTCGTCACGTCATAGTGTTTTTTCCGACTTGTGATCGTAAATTTAGATAGTAACACAAGTTTTGAATAATGATATAATCGCTTTTTTAGCTAAAAATATATTTGTTTGTTTGTTCGAGTGTAGCGCAATTTAAAATGTTCAAGTGAACACTATTACCGAATAGGGTTTGAGAATCTATCTTATTATACAGTATCCTGTTAAATTCTATAAATAAAAATTTTCATTTAAAAATGATAATCGTAATGAAATATTAATATAATATTAATGAATTATATTAATAGTAAAAAAATAAAATGGTTTAAAATAATAGATAAAACAAATATATAATCTAACTTAACATATGATTAATATCAAAATAATATTTACTAAAATAATTTTGGATTTAATAACATGTTTACAAAACATCATTTATAAATAAATAAATGTACATTAGTACAATTTGGATTGTAATAGAATAATCGAATTTTGATAGGCCATTGCATATTAAATAAGACAGCTAACCTATAATAAAGATGATACATAAACAAAACCAAAATAATTAGAAAAATCGTAAACCACTGAATTTTATTGATTATAAAAAAAACGATACTAAATCGTAATCCATGAACCTTCAGAATTTTTATTAAATTAGATAGTAATTATTAAAAATATTATAAATTCGTAATACTCAAATAAATATAATGTAATAAACATAAACGGCGTCGCGAAAAAAAATGTTTAGAAACACCGCATTAAACGTATCGTATTAAAAATGCACAATAACTACTTTCACTAAAACTTTGGTTTATCTAAATAAAAAAAACATATTAAAAGTCACAAAGCGAAACAACTCCGCGATTACGAAAAATAAAATCAACCGAGTCACCTTGAAATAGTTATTTTTTTTACATTTAATATATGTACATTTGCAGCCGGTTTATTTTAAACACGCACACATACAGAAGTATAAATATACAAAAAAAATTTTCTTCTAAAACAAAATAATTAAAAATTAAACTGTACTAAAATATTCGTTATCTAAAATAAGGTGTCGTATTATTATTTTTTCGATTTATTACGTATATAATAAACGTGAGTGTTATTTATCATTTATTGTTCTCGCACGAACGGCATTAATCTATAATATAAATAATATTAGGACAAAAATAAAATTTGCCATTTTAACAATACTATTTATTAAATATCGAACGAATGATATATAAACGAGCGACCTGACAACATTTATCAGCGGAATCCTGGTCGGCTTCAGTTACATTTTTGGATTATTTGCGGATATCAGAATTTGTCATGTTAAAAACGAATTTCATTTTAAATATGTTATCAGAATATTTAATAATATTTCAAACGAATATACAAGATTAGAAACGATATTCGAACCTACGAGTGCATGCAGTAAGCATGATACAAACTAGACAAACGTGGGTGTCAAATAAGCTTGTAACAAATAAACTAATTAACATATTAAATTAATTATTCTATCGTTAAAATGAGAGATCGACTAATAATCAGTTAATATAGATTTAATATAAAATAAATTAAAAATTAAATTCATGTAAAAAGTGCTTTTCGTGAGATTCATTTAAAAAAAATATTCTATACAAGTAACTTGCCGTTAGACTATCGCAGGTGTCGAATCGTTTTATAACAATGCTTTCAACGTTATTAAATATTGAACGATGAATATATAATAATTCGGCCCGGTAACATTTATCTGCGAAATATCGGTAAGTTTCATTCATTTTTTATTTATTTTTATTACAGGTTATTTTTTACGGGATAAAAAAAACGACTTGATCAAAAATAATATAATTTGTTTATGCGCAGTGCAATGCAGATAATGTACAAAAATAAATTTAACACGTTTTGTATAAAAATACTCATTATTTTTATTTGATATTGGAAAAAAGTGTTTTATCTAAAAATATTTATTATAATATATAGTTTATTTTTCTGCTGTAATGCCACAAATCTATTTTAAGACCGTAATATAAATTTGAATTTGTATAAAATGCGCATCGCAATCCATTGAAATGGGAAGTATATTTCTTATGAACACATTATAATTATTGCAATAATTAAATAGATGTGTAGATAAAAGTGTAATCAATTATGTATTATCGCTGATTTTAATCTCACGTCACATAATTATTATATACTGGCGTATTTAGATCATAAAGCCGGCATCAAACTGAAATATTTCAAATAAACATTTCACTACCGTTACGAGAAATTCCACACGAAACTTCTGGAATTGAGAGTAATTTCCATTAAAATAAAACTTTTCCATTCTTATTATATGATTAAAAAAATGAAGAATGAAATATTTAATCGACGTTTTCAACAAAAATAACGTATTATAAACATAACGTAAATTATTTGTGTTGATAATATTATAGAATAAATTTTATATAAATTATAGCATTTCAACATAATATTGATAATGATAAAATTATAACAAATATTGATATAATTTCGTCGACAATTTGAACGCATTTTAAATGTGCAACAACACGTCGAATTATTGTACTTTAGTCTGGATTAACCAGAATTATTGATGTCAATTTTACTGATTTCACCGTATAAAAGTATTTCAATATAATAATATAATAAATTTTATAACACATTTTGAATAAAACTCTATGAATAAAAAAAATACTAATGAGGTTACGTTCTATTATTACAAAATCAAAACTACGACATCAAATATACATATTACATAATTTAAATGTATATTTTTTGATAACGTTATCATTAACACGATATACGAGAAAAATAATATATATTTCTTACTTCATACATATTTAGAGATCGTGCAAAACGAATTAAATCGAAAAACACACTGGCAACTTTCAATTGGATTGTTGCAACATTAAATCGGTAACGATGTCAAAAATATCACTGTTTCTACGGCGCAAAATTAGATCATACTGTATATAATCGTTTAACCGATAGATAATTGCCTCGTTTTTTATTTTGTATTCGCTCTTCGACCGTTATCGTCGGTGCGTCTGTTTATTTATGCGTAACGTTTCCAATAGTGAAGAAAAATAAACAAAGAAAATCAATAGATAAAAATATATTTCACAATTAATATTTGTAAATCATATTATATATACATTTATATATATATATATATATATATATATATATATATACGTCGTTGTGTATGTCTGTTTACGCGTAACGTTTGAAGGTGCATCGTATAATAAGTTGATTACATAATTACGACAACAACAACAACAAAAACGAAAGAGAGAACATCATCATTATCAATTGCGCAACATTCTGTAATATAAGATGTCAGCGGTCAGAATATATTGTAATACAAAAACAAAACATACAAATCATAAATTTGGACGATATAAAAAGAATCAACGAATCGTAATCGTGCGAAACTGAACGTATATATATTTGATGGTTGCAGATGGAATGTCGACGTGAAAGTACTGTAAACCATTGTAGCGTCGTTGCTGCAACATTGTAGAGGCGTGCACTGCAACACTTTTTCAGTAAACGATTACAAATAGCACTCCGTGTTTCATCGAAAAGATATTTCACCGGTATCACATTACGACCGATGAAATTCGACTTGCTATCTATCTAACTATTTTTTTAAGCACTTATTACCGTTTGCGTCATTGTTGTTTCGAGCGTCTGTAGTAGCGCCTTTAGCTACAGTGTAAAAACGTGACATGTTTCGAATGTGTGACGATAAAATATGCGGCACATTTTTAGTTTTTATTTCGTTTTTTTTTACGAATTGTTCTAAAATTAATATCACTGAACACCGATGGCGCTGCATAATTTTGCATTACACAAAAATTTATAACGTTTAAACACTTTTTATATCACTGTTTCATATGAATATTATGCAATAATCTTTTTCCATCAAATGCGGTAGGTTAGTTTTCTAGTATTTTCATATATATATATATATATATATATATATATATATATATATATATATATATATATATATATATATATATATAATAGCAAATTCCATATTGATGGTATCGTGATTATATTCACTGTTATCTAACTGTTAATTCATAAGTGTTACACTGCCTACAATCGATATATAATGCGGAAAATTTGCGGAAAATATTCCATTGAAAAATGTGAAGCATGTTTATGACGAAAAATTTTTCTAAATATTATTTCGTTATCAGCACAACTACAATCTTAAAACATTTATATATTAATTATTATTATTATTATTATTATTTTGTTATAAACGGAATATTTTATATGGTGTAACAAGTATTGCGTGTTCGTAGATTTTTCCGGAAAAATTACCACTACGTTCAAAAATTTAATAATAACTAAGAATGTCATAAAAATAACGCATCGATTATAAATTTATTAAAAATAGAAATAGTCAAAAAATAATAGTATGAAATATTTATAGAGTAAAAATAAATTCACTTTTTACAAAAAACAATAATTAAGTACTAGAATTTTGTTGAAAACTGATAAAAATATTTGTTGCAACATTCAACTACATGTAATGAAATAATATTAACGAATATCACAACAGTCCGATCACTTTTTTTATTACACTTTAAATTAAAATAAATACTTTTTATTCTTTTGTTTTTTTTTCATTTTCACGTAATATTTTTTTTTCACCAACAACTCGAATTATAAACTTAAGAAATTAGACTACAGTAATAAAAATTAAAGTTACAATTCTATTATAAATTTCAATACACTTTTCATAAATATATATTTATATATATGGTATATATATATATATATATATATATATATATATGATACATTATAGTAAAATATATATTTATTTAAAATAAAATAAAATGCACCATCATTTTTGTCACACTTACGACTTAGTTCTAAAACTAGCCACACTACAAGCAGGTTAAAAATAGTATAAAAATAATAATACTTGATTCTATTATATTATTAAAAAAAAACACTACTAGAATTTTTACACTATAAAATATAATAAAAATGTATAAAAATATATGTATAAAGTAAAACTTAGAATAATACAGAACGTTCTTCATTTTTTTTTACTCTCAATACATTTACAATCTAATATAAATATATATATATATAATTAGTAATTTTTTGTTTTTGAGAAAATCTAAATTAAAATTTAGATTTTTAAAAATTTAGAAATTTGGCCTATATAATATATGTATATATATATTTTTTTGTATTTAAAAAAAGTATTA
>JANIJI010000009.1:3307500-3440000 GCA_024500535.1 Leptonema lineaticorne
AAACGCTTTCTCTAGAATAAATATCAATAATGATTATTTATTTTATACGAAAATTAAAATCTAATGCGTAATTACTATTTATTATAAAATTAAAAATATCTGTTTTATATATTATATTTATTAGCAAATTTATTTAAGATCTAATTAATATTATTATAATATATTTTTTAAAATATTAATGAGATAATACAGTGTTGCAGATATAATAATTTACTTTTATTTGAAATTATATCGATAAAACAATATTATTATTTTTTTAATATATATGTAATTTAAATACTTTCGATAGCCGAATAAACAGCATACTTGTTCAATAAGTAGGTTCCGAGTTCAAATTCCAGAATATCATTTGTATGCAAATTATTACTTTTTAATAGACACTTCATCAAAACCACTTTCACATGTTAATAAATCTTACTTTTTTTCCATGTTCGATTTACAAAAAAAAAAATCGAATTATTACATTATTCGAATCGCAATGCGACAAATAATATAACGCGAAAAATGCACATTTTCCCCCCTTCCTCGTCGGATGCAAATTTGTCGCCTAGGACAATAATCGTAAAATTGAAGTGCGACGCAACAGTTTTTCCCGCCAGCTGATCGAAGCACTGTTCCAATTCAATGTCAACGGAAAAGCGGGAAAGGTCGGAAAATCGTTCGGAAAAATTGGGATGGGTCAACATAATACCGACGCCGTATAGAACGTGCTAGAAAGATTCGAACGCGCGCACATTATTTCTGTCCTTTTCTGGCATGCGATACTTCGCATATAGCCGTCTCTTTTTAAACGACGCATGCGCAAAAATCGGTGACGTCATTTCAAAATACGCATTCAGCAGGTCAGCGTCGTTTTGCGTGCTACGAATTTTTCACATTTTCCAAAGAAAATTATATATATATTAATTAATAATTATAATATTATTTTTACTATTGTATACGTTTTTCGAGCGCAATAAAAGCGATAACAATGCAAAAATGACGTTAACGACAATGATCATTACGTTGCTGGTTCACAATGAACGATCATTATTATTACGACGATTCACGAGTCGCAAATTGCCACGGCAATCTCTGCAACACTATATAATTTGTTTATTTATTTGTTTTACTAGTATGACGATGCGACATTTGCGTTTGCGTGTAGATGTATATAGGCTATTTGCACATCCTGCGCGAATGAAAATTGTCGCAATCGTCAAAAAAAAATATGCCATAATATCTACAATAATTCTATATTAATAATGATTAAAATATTTTTAAATATTTAATTTCAATATTGAAATAAATATCGGTTTCGATTCGGTTTTATATCTTATCATTTCTTCGTAAAATTTATTATGTTTGACTTTCATTAATCTGACATATTCTTTCCTAATATGGTAATGATTCGTTTATGAAAATAATTTTTATTTTATATTATCGATAAAATACATATATTTAAGTTTCAAAATATTTTAATACCATATCGGATTTAATTCCATACAAAAACTTATTATTTTACCCATATAAAATGTACATTTATTTACTATAAATGGGAAAATATTTATTTCGCTATTCATTTCATTTTATTTTATGATATATGAAATAAAGTTGTGATTTCATTTTTTTTAATTCAATGCATCTAAATCAACAAAAACCAATTGAAAATTTTCAATAATCAATAACTGAATTATTCAAAGAATATTTAAATACTGACATTTGTTCAAACATATCAATATAAAACAGTAGTCTAAAACAAAAATTTAATTTTTCGCATATAAAATAGTTAAAATAATGTTCGAAAACGAAATCATCGACATAATTGCACTTCAATCGTTGACTTTATAAACCATACCTTAATCGTTCACATATAATAGTTCTGGTTTAAAATCGAATTCAGAAAGCATATAGGAAACGAGTCGCCAGGTGAATTTCTAGTAGGCAATGTTGACTCACTGTGACTCAATATGCGCCCACCCGATGACTTATGTTGAATTATCGCCTTGATTTATCAACGAAATGCATAAAACGAAAACAATATAATTTGCATGTTTAACATATCCAATCGACGATTACACACACACACACACATACGCATAAAATATATAATATGGAATGCATTGTGCGACTCTGAACTCTTCGTATAAATCAAGCTATTCAAATGGGATTACGTTTATGTCGTAGGTCATCATCGGGCGTCACAAAACGAGAATTTCGATTAAGTAATATAATAATAATACTTTTAAAATATATTAAAATGTGTTTTTTTCCGTAATTTTGCATAAAATATTTTTAGCTATTTTTTGCAGATAAAATTGAACAATGTTAAATTTACACAACAATAAAGGAGATAATGGCGTATCTTGTAGATATCGAAGACTATAAAAGCATTTATGAATTTTTTTTAACAAATAAAAATCTTCAATTTATATTTAAATATATTTTTATAATATTACAAATAAGTTTAACTATTAAATATCACACATAGAATAATGAAATTGTGATAGACTTATTATATATTCAATGAAAATTATCAGATACACGCAATCTTTGATATATATTTTATATTATAAATATTTAAAAAAATAATAATTAAAAATGATTAAAAAATATATAAATATAAAATTGAATATATTCCTGCAAAAAAATAGAAATAGCTGAATATTATCTAACATCTTTATTAGATAACATTCATTTGGTCATTGACATGGAGTGATGTAAATTATTATTAGATTATACTGATATTTTTGGTCGATTTTATTTAAAAAAAATGTTACATATATGTTATGTTATAGCAATTTATTATATAGTATGTAACGCACTTTAACATAATACAGCTTAAATATACATTCTAAAATTACATCTTCATTGCGAATTATTTTACACGTAATATTTCAGTTATGTAAATATTCCGAAAAATATTTCTGGCACAAAATATTAATAATTTATTTTCAAAAGTTTTTAACAAAATTCATAATTTATTACTGATTTTCATCGTGTATATATTATGCGATATGAAGATCAGTGGCGTTACAGTTTTAGAATTTTGAATAAAAAAAAAAAATAAAAATTCAGATGATATTTCTGTGGTTAAACTTTGATCTAAATATATTTATATATATATATATATATATATATATATATATATATATATATATATATATATATATTAATAACTATGTTATAGTAGAAATTAAAATATTTTAATTATAAATATGGAAAAACGAAGAGACATAAAATTGTTACGATGTTGCATATTAAACAATCAATATATCCGCAATAATAAAATAGCACCATTCGCTAAAATAGACAATTGGAAAAATGGCGATTGATTGCCAAGTTTTAAACTAATTACGTTTTGAGGTGAAAATAGATTTGCAAAAAAAAATAGGAAAAAAATATAAAATTGCCAGGCGCCTCTAGAAAATTTTTGGCAGATATGCGTTTTCAAATATTCGCAATTACATGGATAATTTAAATTATTGGCTATGAAAACTTAGAGACGAATTTGAATTATTATATAGAAGTATTTTACATTATTATTATTATTTTTTGAATTAAACATTTTTTTTAAATCATTTTATTATAACTTACCCTATTAGAGAGAACATCGTAGACCATAATATAGCTAAACGTAATGTAATAGTTAACGTTAAATTTATGACTTATCCACATTATATATATATATATATATATATATATATATATATATATATATATATATATATATATATATATATATATATATGGAAACTAATTTTGAAATAGCATCATGTTGGGAAACGCTGCTATATTCTATACGCTGTAGAAAACTGTTTAAATATAAATATCAACCGCTTCATTTGAATTATTTTAAATTCAACAAGCAAATTAGAAATAAATAAATAATCCTTACTAGACTTCATCTTTCTTTTGATTTTTTTATTATAAAACCAAGTCACTGGTTCTACGTTATATATATATATATATATATATATATATATATATATATATATATATATATATATATATATATATAAGATAGATAAATGAAGAAAATATACATTATTAAATTTTTTCAAATATTATATATATGTCAATATCGTTTTTTTCATATTTCTAAGAAATATATATTTTTTGTAGATTCGTTAATAATGTGCACATGGCCTTAACGTTGAACGATTAGTGAAACAAACCTTGAACCATGGATTAATCTCAACTTTTCTTTTAGTCGAACGCGTTTGACGTAGAAATTTCGCACATCTTTTTGCATTTTTTTAAGTATTGCAATATGCAATAAAAATTATATTTAACGACGTAATAATAAAATTTTATTATCGAAGATATCGAATATTTTTTTTCATTATTTCGCATTTATTATAAAAAAAAATATTTACATTATTTTTGTTTTTATTTCATTGTAAATTTTTAAAACTTTTTCCATTTTTTTTATATTATTATTAAAAATTATGACACAAGTAAAATTATATTTTAAATTGAATTCTAATTTTTAATAACCATTCTTGACACGCTAACGAATTGCGGTATATTCTTTGAGAAACATTGATTTGATTAATTGCACGATAGTTAGACATGCGATAACTTCTATATTTAAATTCCTGGAATATTGATAAATTCATTTTTAATCGGAATAAATATTTTATTTTATAGTAATACAATATAAATTTCAAATAAGTGATGCAGATTCGAATAGAAAAAAACGCCATTTTGAACTGTAACTGTAAAAGATGATCAATTGATAATATATTTAAAATTAGCAATTATATAATAATATACAGTGGCGTATCGTTTTTTTTTTAAATAAAAAAAAATAAGTTTTTTGTGATAATTTAATAATGAAGTGAATAAATTTTATGATAGGGTTTTATGCATTTGCTGATTATTTTTTAATGATATTCAAATTTGAACCGAAGTCGAAGACGGCTTTTATGCACAGACCACACAGTCCTGTCATATGAATATTTGATTCGCGTGCATCGGAATACCATTTTAACTGACAAGTCATCGTTTTGCATTGCAAACACGTTAGTTAAGTCGAGATGAATGAATTACATCATGTCAGACCGTAAGAAGATGAATGAATTACATGCGAAATAGTGTCACGCCAGAACTTCTGTCAATCCATAAATGAAACTAGTAGTTTTTTTTTTAACTTCCGCCTACGGATTCAAACGTTTTTATATAGTATATAGCCGCTTCTGGTCTGTGCCGTTTCGAAATTAATTTATTCTATTAATAACGAATGCCATTATGAAGATATCTTCGTAATACTTGGTCAACGACTTTGTTAAGTATAATTTATCTTGATGCTTTTAATAACAATGCGAATATATGTGAATATTTAGTTTGCCAATATTTTTGATTTTTGAGGAAGAAATAACTACATTTTCCGTCGTTTCTTCTACGAATTTATTATATTAATTTAATTTAAAAAAATCTATAGATTGCAATTAAAAAATTATACATCAAATTGTATATATATATATATATATATATATATATATATATATATATATATATATATATATATATATTAAAAGGAATAATTTGAGGACCTCAAAAAAAATTACGGATTTTAAATTCGATACTTCAACAATATTATTTATTTTATGTACTCGCATATTAATATATTTTTAAAATTATTATATCATAAACAATTGTAGTCCTCGTATTTAATATTATTATAAATATCTAATGATGACAGCGAATCTATAATAATAGAAAGGTCAGGCACACAACGGTCCATTTAAGGATCAACCACGCACTACGAAATATACCGAAATAACAAATCAATTTTATATAAATAATATTATACAACTTAAAATACAATGCATTATTGAATAAATTAAAAATACAACAAAAGTATTACACGCTCGTTTCCCGATATGTACAGCATCCTACATTTACATACACACACATATTGTATAATATAATACTATAATGCATCGCGAGTTTCGTGTCGCAAATTAAAATGTATGTAACGCTGCAAAACAAATTAAAATAGATGACTCTGTCTATTTAAAAAAAAAAAGAAAAAAATACATTTTTCTTCATTATTATATGCATGTATGTACATAATAAAATTTTCGCTATATAGCGTTATGCATTTGCATCGATTCATTATGGCGACGCGAGACGATGGCGGCCATAGAAATGGCCGAATAAAATAAAATATGGCCGCACGAAATTGACGAATTGTCTAGAATTATATATGAATAATGGAAAAAAATCGGTTTTCGTGTAAAAAAAAGAAATCTAGCTTGCATATATAAATGCGGAAGTTTTAACGAATTGCAATTGTATTGGCTATTTATTATTTTTAAGAGTGAGCTCGATCAATTTAAATTGTGAATATTCTCGGAAAAGTAAATAAATAAAACGTATTAAGATGTGTTTCAAAAATAAAAATAATACGCAATAAACTTAGATTAGAAGAATAAAACATCGAAAACAAGTTTAATAAAGAATGATGAAAATTTTTTTTAAAAATATCTAAAGTTAAGAAAAAAGTGCTTTTATTTAATGGTCACTCGAATTTTGATAATTTTACATATATAGAAAAACCATTGACTAATTTGTTAGTTAAATATATTTTTTTTCTAAAAACTGTTTATGTCGTAATATTGCTGTCAATATTTATATTTGTTTTTGAAATATATGCAATTATTAAACACTTTTTGTTTTAGATATGAACTAAACGTTTTTTTTAATATGCAATTGATATCGTCTACTGATAATTTATTTATATTAAATTAATCAATAACTTTATATTAATTTAAATTTTATCTATAAAAAAATAACTTTATCGTGACAAAACTAATCATAAAAATTTAACGTGTATTTATTTTACATCGTTTTATTATATATAATTTAATAATAAATTATATAATATAAAATATTTTAAATTTATTTTTCTTAGACAGACCGGAGACTTGTTAAATATTCCTTTTGAATTCGAGTTTCACATTCGAATAACGTCGTAATAATAAATGACGACGAATAACGCTTAGTTAACACCTTTTTTTTTATTTACTCTCTTCATATTAACAGCTCGTGTATGACAGATTTTTTTTATTCAAATAATATATAGTACTAATTATATTAACAAAAAATGTGTAAACGAGAGAACATTTCACGATCGCCATAAAATTATTATGGTTTTTATTATGACACGATTAAATGAAAAGATTGCGTGAAAATTACGTCGTTAAAATTATGGAAAAAAATATTGAATTTCTCACGCGCTCTATAAAATTAACACATAAATGTGCTTTCATTGGTACACAATAAATTTTATTTTTATATAAATTTCGTAATAAATAAACGCAAGTTTTTTTTTCTTAACAGGTCGTTCGTCGTTTAACTTAACGTACGATTATTTATTAACTTTTTATCATTTTTAAGAAGCTAATATTTAATGCAACGTTTTGAAATTTAACATTTAATTAGATTAATTTTATTCATCATATTAAAAAGTCGATCCGTTGCACGATATTAATGTATAATTATAGATAAAAAAATATTGAAACAATTAAAACCTTGTAAATAACAATCTATCGAGCTTTACATAGTTCATAAAAAAAATTATGATTATAATAATATTGAGAAATAAGTTTATGAACGTTTAATTGTATAAAAATATTTATAATAAGAACCTTAAAGTGTTAAAATTATAATATAATATAAAAGTGTACCAAATATATTAATTCGTATTAATATATTTAAAAATGTGACTTTAGCATTAAGTAATATTTAAATATTTTTTGTAAAAATATAAATTAATACTAAAAAGAAGATCTATGGTATGGTATATTTATGATGAAACTGTCATATCAATGATTTATTATATTCCGATACAAATTAAAGAAAAATTATTTCAATACAGAGTTTCTCAACATTTTTTTTTTGTAATCATGAATGTGGCTAAATAAAAAATGTTACACTTTTCAATTTCGCGATTACGAAATAGGCGATAGAAAAATCATCGACTCGTCTCGATCCACTTTCAAAATACGCGATAGAATCTCCCGATGGAGATGCCGCTTTACATTTACAGTGTTAAATGCAGCGTATTATTTATTATCGAGAGCAAAGTGAAAGTATCATCGTGTTTATAATGCACAAATTTTGCTTTCATCTTTTGATATTTTCATAACAAAAGTTTAATCGGATAACGTTAGCGAACTATCGGTTCGCAGTCACGATTCGGGTATTTAAAGTAATAACGAACCGTACCTGTGTATTGTGTATATATATATATATAATATATATATATAAAGGAGTATATTTAGTGCACATTTACACATTTTGGTCACACTCCCACAAGTCCAGTTTATTATGAAATATTACGATTTGTCATGTGAAATAATTCCGGTGTCACATGTTGTCGTTCTTGAAACAATTTTATTAATAATTTTAATATATATAATATATATATATATATATATATATTAAAATATATATAATAAAAAATATTTTCCTATTTAATTTCATCGCCTTTCTTTTAAATATTTTTCCTGAAAATATATTAATTTTTGACGTTATATAAAAATAAAATAAATCTGTGTATTTTTAAATATATATTATTATACGAGTTGTATTGTAGTAAAAAGTTATAAAAAATGGAAAAGTTAAAATTATGTTAATCTTTTCCTGGAAAATTAACTGGAAAAACGTTTCAGGCTTTTTGACGCATTTTTTACGTTAAAAATATAATAAGAATAATATTTTAATTTATCATTAGAGATGAAAAATTTTCATTACATAGCTGTATTTTAAATGTTGATTCAAATTATTTCTATAATTTTTTTCTCGAGATGAATAAAACTTGAAAAAATAATTTAAATAATAGTTATTTTAATTTTTATTTAATTAAAAATAAAAAAAAATATGTTTTATTAAATAATAATGTATAGTATATTTGATGTTAGAAATTCTGATATTCAAAAAATGAAATTAAAAATGAATACCTTTTAGTTTCATGGAATTTGTACTCACAACACTAAAATCTTACTTGTGAAAATTTTATGAGGATTTCCATTTAATATTTTAATTTAAACAATTCCATACCTGAAAATAAAAAAAAATATAAAATTAGACACGAATTGTGCAGAGTTTTGAGAAAAATGTTGCACTTTGACGCATGTGAGCTATGAGATATATATATATATATATATATATATATATATCCTGATGGGTAAACATAAGAAAATATGATTTATACGTAATATAATATTTTATTATAGGTAGAATACGTATTTACTAAAATATTATTTCCCATAATTCATACGAAACTTTCACTAATACGAATTTTATAATATATTTATATATATATATATATATATATATATATATATATATATATATATATATATATATATATATATATATATATTTATACATATATATATATATATATATATATATATATATATATATATATTTATGTATATAAAAAAACGTATTTTTTCACATATTACGTTAGGTAAACTGTACTTAATCATTTTCAAAGATAAAAACCGTTGTATTATCCGTTATAAAATACATTTCATTAAAATAAAAACAGTATTACACAATCGAAATCACGATCGAGGCACATCACAAAAATTTAATCATAATAAATAAATAATAACAATAACTCCGGGGAAAAAAAACTCTTTTTAATTTATGACAGTAATTTCTTAAAGTTTGCCAAATTGACAGTTTATATAATTCGTGTTTTGAATGAGAAGAAAAAAAACCGTTGCAATTTATACTATAAAACAATATCTAACTAAAAATTATAATTATTATTCGTATAAAATTCACATGTCAATTTTTATTTTCCCGTAATATAATATATTCATGAAATTCACATCGTAAATAACAAGTCGATCCGATATAATAATTCGTGCATTTATTTTAAATGTTATATATATATATATATATATATATATATATATATATATACAAACATTTTATAAATAAAAATTTTGTATAATGAAATTATTATATATTTTTCATATCTTCATTATTATAAATTTATCTTTGTCGTTAAATATCTCGATTTTTTTTGATACATGATAAGACGATAATTTACATATTTTCTTTAACCACTGCATTGTTTCAGATTTACAGTACAGGTGATAAAAAAATAATCTATAATGCACTTAAATTAAAGTGTAAACACTTCATCATAACACGTAATAAAGATATGATATTATAAAATGTTGATAATATTAGTTTAAAGTATCAAAATATTGCTTTTAAATAGTTAGTGAATGTAAATGTATATATAATATATGAAAAGAATTGTCATATTCAAGATTTATTCATATTTAAATGTCGTCAAAATGCACGTTTGATATAAATTTAGAAAATGGCGAATCTTTCGTCTTATCACGATTTCATTCTGTTTTGTTATATTTGGCATTTGTACAACGCGCGAATCTAAAATTAATACTATTATTGGCAGATAGAACGCAGAACAAATAAATTCCGACGGAGTAACGCGACGTAGCCAATTCTACGACGTCACGATGAAGAGAAGAATTTGCGACGAGCCGAAAAAGAAAGAAAGAAAGACGGAGTAGAAAAAAAGAAAACGGAACAATAAAGATATATATATATATATATATATATATATATATATATATATATATATATATATATATATATATATATATATATATATATATAGGATCGGCGATGACACACAAACGACGACAGAACTGATAATGGATTACGACAACGTTTTAAAAAACAGAAACGTCGTTGGCAAAAGATGTCGTTTTTCTGATTGCAAAGTCGTAAATCAAACGAAATACTTCCTCTAAGCCCTTTTGCAATGGTTCATATCATATATTACATTTAAAACAATCGGTTCACTTTTAATATTCAATATCGAACGCAGTGTTTCTCAAATATCTATATATATACAATAGATTGTCATTTTTTTCATCACAATGTAATATTATTTATATATTACAAAACAATCCGACATCTGTAATAGTTTTGAAGTTAAGTTTGCCTATCTGTATACGAGATGAACAGATAGTGAATGTTGAATTTACAATATTTATATAATATAAATTATTAAATATTATTAACGTTTTAAAATTAATATATAGTTAATCATCTCAGGGTCAAGGTCTCTATTTAAAATTTCATGGCACCAAATTATTTTTTTTACGAAGTTTTGTTGCCAATTTTACGTCAAATCTTCAGACTTGATTTTTTTTAATGTTTATAATATAATATATTTTAATATGAAATAAGTAATACAGTATCATGATAAGAATATCAATTGAATAATATGACTCAGATAATTGTAATTTTTGTAAAATAAACGTATTTAACCAAACTATTATCTAGTCATTGAATTTTTAATTTTGTCTAACTCTATAGTCACATTCTTAACTTAGATAATGTTATAATAATAGTTAGGAAAAGTAGAAATTTCCTTATTTTCGATTAAAGAAACGATTATTTAATGAAATTATTTTTTTAAATTTTGCTATGTATATTGCATAAAATAACTTACGTTTATACTATATATAAACTTGAATCTCTAGTTGAAATCTCACGGGGTTGAAAATCGCTAAGTCTATGTACGTCTAGCCTTTTTAAACCATAACCAAAGTATTATATATACATAGACAAATCCGTAATAGACTAAACTAGTGCATACTTCGATAGATATAAAGTTCAAGTTTCAGCCTGAAAATCTGCGGTCTCAATTACCCGTCTGAAACTACAAACTTTAACAGAAATAGAGAGAATTCCCTCGGTTATCTACCGTAATAAGATAGTGAAACAACCAGTAAACGTTTTGACCTTTCTTTAATATTCATTTCTAGTACGAAAATTTACTATTAATTATATTTTAATATTCACCATTTTCACGCATATACAAACCCGTATGATGATATAAAATATTCTATAATAATTCAAAAGTTTGTGGAATGTCTTTTATTATTAAGGAAAAATTTTATCGATTGTATCTTATTTTTTTTTAATACAGAATTTTTAATATTTTTAATTGATTATTTTCCTTTTTGGTAAATAAATATGGTATATTAACATATATTAAACAAATAATTTTCTAAAATACAAATTTAATGTCATTTTCTTATTATATTATAAAATGACGTCATTCAATATGGAAAAATAAATGATTATTCATTTAATTCAAATATCCAGGATTAAGGATATTATGTGTCATATTTTTAAATTTATCATTTACCATACTTAATATAATATACGATTGTGTATTTCTTGTTAAATCAATGTTTCTCAAAACGGATCATTATATTATTTAAAAAAATATTTTTATTAATATTTTATGATATAAAATTTTCCAAATCGGATCGACCATCAACCAAATAACCGTTGTAAAAATTCAAAATTTCAACAACACACTTCCGGTTCAAATTACAAAAACACGTTTTTCTTTTTTTTTGTATTAACAACGACCTCGATTCATTTTCGTGCAAATAGCAAAAATTTTCTATACATCTTCGCATTAGCGTTTAATAGATTTATAAACAGGTGAAATCACGTCGTGCATTCGTGAAATTCGATTGCGCACGCGAGCACGCACACTCCATTACGACTCTCTCTCTATGCGACGCGCTTAATTGAAATATTTTTCGTGCTATTACGAAATTCGAATAGGAACGCTCGGAGGCCTAGACCTCGTAATAGCGCACCATTATCTAATGTCGATTTAATTTGTCGTTTTGATATTTTATGCAAACAACGAGTAGAGAAAATGAAAAATAAACAAATTAAAAAGAAAAGAAAAGTGAAACGAACAATTCGAATGTGTTTATAGGCAATTTGTATAATTCCTAACTATATAATTTTACCATAACTGCACGATTTTAAGTATCCATTAAACAAATGTTATATGATTTATAATAGAATCCTAAACAGTTTTAATATATAATTATCATTATCATTGCAAAAATGACATTCGTAATTAAAATATACAGAAAAATATTACAAATCATGATTTATTATCAATGTTGTTTATTAATTTTATACAAATAATAAAGTAATCAATTATTGAAAAGATAACGGCGTATTTGAATGATAACATAATCAATTTTTTTTTGTTCTAGAATAAAATAGAAAAAAATGTCAATTTTTTTGATCTCGCATTATTTATATAATAGTAATAGAATTGTTATATTTATTATATAAAAATATTAAATAATATGTAATCGTTATAAAAATTTGAAGATTTTAATCGCATTTTATTTGTTTATTGTTTGTTGTTTTCGAACGAACATTATCTGTTGAAAAACAATTTATTCATTTATTATAAATCCAAATATAAAATATTATCTATGAAATGATTAACAAAATAGTTTAGATAATTTATAGATTTATAGGCGCGGGATTTACGAAATCGTCAAAATATTATTTACAATTTGTAAACAATGTAATTTATGATATTTTTTTTTCAATAATAGTGTTAATTGCCATTATCGATTTATATTTATGTTATTTATATGAAAACATCGAGAAACTTCCATATCATTCCATTAAATCGATATTTTCTATCTGTGAAAATAGTTATTTTATCACATCCATTTTTTTATGAAAATAAAATAATTATAAAAATAATATATTTAGAGGTTGAATTTTAATAATAATACTAAAAGTAGAAAACGTTTTTATTATATATAATATAAATATATATTACATATCAATGAAAGCCAAAAATAATACAAATAACATTTTTTTTTATCTCAAATACAACAATTGTCTATATATAAAAAGAAATTTCTTAAAAAATCAAAATTTTAATTTTCTATATTTCAGCGCTTCAGCATATTGCTGAAAATGTAATGAAATAAAATCTGGATTCTTGTTTTCACTTCACGTTTTTCATAATTTATCCTTCACATTATATATATATATATATATATATATATATATATATATATATATATATATATATAATTTTTTGTGAAGCCCTACGAGAATTTTCATTGCGTATTTTTACATTCACGTTATTTTTAGTCAACTTAAGCTATGTACGCAATATATCGTCACGTGAATATATTATTTTATGTTATATAAATAAACTCATTATATATATATATATATATATATATATATATATATATATATACGTTAATAAAATCTTTCAGCATAAAAAATAGTAAATTTTAAATTAATAACATTTTCGTACTTCGTTTTTCAGTCGATAAACTATGCGCTTTAACTTTAGTTTTAATTGGATTAAAACTACCATATTTTATATATTAAAAGTTGAAATTATTTCGATAGATAATGAATTCATCTATATAGAATGAAACATTTAGATAACAATACTTCAAAATAGATTTAATTATAATTTAATATTGAAAGTTGATTAAAAAAAATATTAATTAAGATGTAATCATATGAATTATAATATAATACAGTAGTTTGTACAATAGTAGCGTAAAATATATGATATATGATATAATATTATCACGTTCAAAGCTGGCAATGTCAACAGAATGGCTGTTTGTTACGAAGTATTCGGATATATTTCTGACTGCGCAGTAGATTCGGGGGTTGAAACGGTCGGAGAATGAAACGAGGGCGGTTTGGGGTTGTTTTGGGTGGTTCAAATTCAACCCTCCTCACTCCCCGCGTGGAAATGGAATGAGTTTCCATTCATGACGTCGTTGCTGACGCCAACAAGTTTTCACTTTCGAAAATGCGATATTCGGAATTATTTGCTTTTGCACGTTTGTGACGTTTCGTTTTTCATCCTCTGTATTTATATATATATATATATATATATATATATATATATATATATATATATATATATATATATATATATACGTATTGATAATTAAATTTAAACACCGAATCGAGGGTTCAAATTTTATCGGACTTTCGTTAGGAATCGATCTATTTAAGTGAAAGTGTTTATATTGTATGTATATATATATATATATATATATATATATATATATATATATATATATATATATATATATATATATTCTTTTGCACTCGAGAGGTGTCGTTTGATCACCATTTGGATAAGCGTGAAAACTCAATGTGCGATAATGACTATTTTTTTTTGTAACGAATTCCTATACTATTTCTGTATAATATTATAAAGTATAAAATGATATCATTTTAAATAGAAATAAGATTTTTCTATCTTAAATCAGTTCGCAATTATATAATCACAAATCAAACAACATTTTTGATATTGAAATTATTAAACATTTTTTTGTGATTCAACTTTAACAATCTTGGCAGAAGAATTATTAAAGTTAAAAATTTTAATCCTTATAAATAAACGATAAAACGATTGTATAGATCAGTATTCTTCAATATACTGTTTTTAAAAAATATCTGAAATGATAGTATAAACTGTTTTATTTTTTTGGGTTTAGAAATTTGTTCAATAAATTCATATATTTTATATAAAATCACTAAACAGCAGAGATTTATAAAATGTTAAAATATAAAAGCTTTATACATTAATTTGTAAGTTTGGAGTAAATAATACGCCATAAACACTTTAAAACATCTCGAATATAAAGGGATATTTATTATAAAAAAAAAATGATTACCATGTTATTATGCGACTAAATTATAATATAGTGATACATATTAAATTATTTTTTTAAAAAATAGTATAAAATACCGATTTACGAAACCGGTAAATAGAATTACCGTAAACGGAAACACCGTGTTGTATGAATTATTTGCTAAAGTGCGGTTTGTGTCGATTAATTAATTAGCGCTATACTCAATTAAGATGTTTCAGATCCAAATATAGAACTATATATATATATATATATATATATATATATATATATATATATATATATATATATATATATATATATATATATAGTAAGAAACGTTATGTCGTATTCGCCGTTATTATATTGTTATTTCTCGATGATAATCGTCTAAATACGACGTTTCTTAATTGAATTCACTGCGGTGAAAATGAAGCAAATTCTAGCGAACTATTTTAATATATATATATATATATATATATATATATATATATATATTATGTCACACTATTTGATGTTTGACTTTAATTTCGTATTTATCACAAATTATTGGATGTGAATTCGTTTTGGAATTCGATAACCGCCGATTGAGGGTTTTGAAAGTGTGCTTATAATAGATTTAATTATTTTCAAATGTATTTAGAATCCGAGTTTAATACAAAAATATTTATACAGATCCTTGTTACTTAAACTTAATAAGAATACACTTAAAATGATAAATATGCTTAATAATAATTGTATATGAAATGTTAAATTTAAATTTATGAAATATAAGTAGAATAAAAAATATTTGAAATTCGATAGAATATAAGAATTTTGTATGTGAACTTAATAATTTTAAAGATGAAATTGCATAGTAACATATTTGTTATAAAAAATAAAAAGATTTATATAAGATAATATTAATAATTTTATATTAAATTATTCGTGATTATTTAAATTGTTTGAGTGATTTAATATTTGAAATTATAATATTGCTTATATTTAATATATCATTAAATTTATATTATAATTTTGTTTTTAAGTATAATAGGGTGTATCTATATAATAAATTCATTAGCGAATCCATTGTGTAAACTTTAAACTTAAAAGGTGTTTTTTTTTAAAACTTTAAAAATAACATTCATAACGCTGATTTAATTTAAACACAAATCATAAAATAATTTCTTAGATAGAAATTTTCACCTAAAGTCTTTCGACGTGCAAACAATTTTATTATGAAATCAAAGAACTTTTCGTGTAAAGCGACGCCCACGAAAATTCTTAAGATTGAATTAAACCTCCAGGGATGTCAAAATAAACGTATCGCACATTCAATTCATATATATATACATACATACATATATATATATATATATATATATATATATATATATATATATATATATATATATATATATTATTTTATTTGAACATCCGTTCGTCGAAATGAGGGTCGTCAAAGTCACTCAGTGAGAAATCTCAAGCGAGGTGTTCGATTAGCAAAAAAAGAGGCGAAAAAAGGGAAAAATAAGGGAAAAAACTCCTGCAGGGACATCGGTGAGGTCGTCCAAAAAGGAGTTCCGGTATGATATAAGGGAAGGGAAAATTCGAGAAGGTTCTCGCGGAATAGAGAAGACCTCAGTGGAACGAGAGGTACGGATAAGAGACGTGGGCGTTTGGCGAATGGCTTCTCATACCATTGTTCCGCCCAAAGTACAGCCCTCGGTCTAAAAATAGACCTCGAAGTGGGCGGCGAAAGCTGGTAATGGAGGCTGCACAGTTTCGGGGATGGAGTGTGACGTCACGCAGATTTACATTTTATGCGCCCCACTGCGTCGTCACGATTTATTTAATTTTTTTTTCATATCTTCAATCTTTTTTTTTCTTTCATCATCTGAGTCTTGTCTTCGAAATCGTTAAAGAGATCTCTTGATATCGGGATATGAACTTTGTTTCGGTCTGATAAATTTTATGTATTAAAACAGCATATGCTATATATAATATAATATAAAAATATTAAATTTTATAATAATTTTATACATTATTTTCAGTTATATTGTAGCCAAAATTCATATTTTAAATTCAATCCTTTATATCTCAAAATATCTAAAATATTATAATCATATATATATATATATATATATATATATATATATATATATATATATATATATATATATGTATATATATATATATATGTATATATATATATATATATATATATATATAATACTAGTATAAGGTTTGTAGTATGTTTTTTACGTCAAATTCAACTTTATTTTCACTATTTAATCTCAAATGATCTTTACAACTCAAAACATAGATATATAATATTACATATTTTTCTATAACCATTATTTAAATTGATTAAAATTTATCATTTTCAAAATTCAATCATAAGTATGGTATATAATTTATAAAATAAGTCATAATTTTATTATTTTATAAGTAAAATTCAATTATCTGAGAATTTATATAGGTATATATATATATATATATATATATATATATATATATATATATATATATATATATATATATATGATTCTCATTGTTGAAGTGTTAAATGATATATAGTGTATAGTGGCGTAAATTGAACGCTAATCCGACGTAAAATATCGCACATTCTCAATTATTTTCATCCCTTATGAGGTGCACAAGTGTAATTATACACCAGGTGGTGTGTTTCTGTAAGGTGATTTACTAAAGCTTTTGTGCGCCATTTTCTAAAAGGTTCTATTTCTGTGTCGCGTTCGATTCGTTCATTCATACAGCCATATGGTACAATGGAATGCGAATAAATGGCACTTATATATATATATATATATATATATATATATATATATATATATATATATCTAAATTTAGATACCTTTAATGTAAGTCATAATTTATATGCTGCTAAACATTTTCTTTCGTCGAGTAAATACGTAATAAATAAAAAAAACCGAAACGTTGTTTTCTGCGATATTTTAAAAGGTTTTCATTTAAGTATGGCTTTGCTTGAATTCGCGTATAAATTGAAGATAAAAAAAGAAAACAATAAATATCTTCTGAAAATAATTATTTACGAGTAGAAAAACACTCTATGAAAAGCGCTATTTTAAAAAAATAATTTATTACATTACAGAATGAATATATATAAATTATTTATATAATTTTTAAATGTAAAGATTGAATATCGATTTTATTACTCAATACTATAATGAGTTAAATTAATTTTATTACAGTAAAAAGCATTTTTTTTCATTAATTTAATAAGAATATTATATATATATATATATATATATATATATATATATATATATATATATATATATATATATATATATATATATATAAATATATATATATATATATATATATATATATATATATATATATATATATAAATATATATATATATATATATATATATATATATATATATAAATATATATATATATATATATATATATATATAATAAATTCTATTGATATTTATGAAAATAAATATACTTCGATCCTTTCAGATCTACATATTATATTAATTTCTTGTTTTATAAAGCAAATTATGTCAATTTATCGTCGTATATTTTTAAATAACAATGTTTTTCATATGAATAATTTATATATATTTGTTAAAATCATAACTTATTAACAGAAATTCAAAGTCTAACAGAATGTACATTAAATGTAAACAATAAATTTATATATTGGAAAGCACTCAGTTATATCTGGGATCCAAAAAGAAAATTATAATTATTATTATTTTAAATTAAAAATCTGGACATTTTTAACATTTTAAATAATAAAAATGAAATTTACACTATAACGTATTAATTTAAAAAAATACACAATAAAAAGTTAGATTGAATTACAAATGCGATAAAATTGCAACAAGTCAAAACCGTTCACTTCACGAAGGCGTTTACCTTTTATATATGCATATATATTTTTTTAACTAACGTTAATTTTTCACAGTAGATATTTATTTACATATATATATATATATATATATATATATATATATATATATATATATATATATATATATATATATATATATATGTGTGTATATATTTATATGCGTTTTATATACATATGTTGTAATGAAAACTAATACGCATCGGAATTCAGTTTATTGCACGCGGCATTATTTATAATTAGCATTTTATTATGGATTTCGTACGAGATAACGATCGGCGAACATTGGAAAACCGAAAGAAAATGGATTGTTCCGAGGCCAAACTGGCATTATATACATGTTACCGGCATTGCGTATTATTATTATATTATATATCACCGATGATATATAATCGCGTCTGTCGCAGCGCAAAAAGATTGAGAACCTATTGACTACTCTATCGACTATTGTGATAGCTCAGTTAGCCTAATATCATAAACTCTACGCGAATGTAATAAATATTATATTATTTTTTTCATCTATTCCTATTGTTTTAGATAGATCTAAATATATTTTAGATCGTTCTAAAAATGTAGGACAGGTGAAATGTTTTCTTTCGAATAATTGTCATATTTGTTTATTTCTGGCTCTAACCCAAATTTGACTTCATTTCTAGACGTATTCTATTACTAGATTATGCTGAATTTTACCTAAGATCTAAGATATTCAAACTATTCGCATACATATAAAAGAATATATGTATATCAAGATTTTATAGATAAGTGTTTATTATTAGAGATCTCTTTGAGACCACAGAACGCAGATTAGAAGTACCTGATATATACATACCATATTTATTATATTTGAAAACAATTATACATTATTTCAAATTTTTAATCAATAAAACAATTCTTGATTTATAACAATATGTATAAAATTATTATTTTTTCAATGATGACATTCAACAATATGCGACTAACTCAATTGAATAAATATTTATTTGATAAACTATATATTTTTCTATTATTTTATTTTTCATTTGTGATATTATTAATGATTTTATATTAAAAAAATCGATATTTTTGGTTCAAATTAAAAATATTAATTTATATTTTCCATATAAAAAATATAATATAACTAACTTAGATTTACAATGAAAAAAATTTTTTTTTCGGTAAACAAGCCTTCGCAATTATCTTCATCATTCGCAAATTAATAATTACAACAGTTTTTCCGATCGCAATTTCGTAATGAATCGGAAATTTATAAAATGGCACTTGCGATAATTAGGAAATTGCCACGGCATTTTAAGGATTAATTATACGGCGGAAAAATTAAAGAACGGTTTCACTTTGATTAACGTTAAAAAAGTTTAAGCAGAGTTAAACATGGCGTGAAATATGAAACGCTAAAAGCTCGGCGGAAAATATATACAACGTTGAAGCCTTATTATATAGCGTAATATTCGAAATTTTCCCAAGGACATTCTTGGGATATTTTAAAATATTCCGAATACGTTTATTAATATTACCACGGAAATATTTTTTTATCCTTTTTTGATTCGTTTGTTGTTGTTAATTAAACGGTGAGATTTTGTATTATTATCTAAATATGTACCATATTACAAATAAAAATATATATTAAGAGTCTTTGGTATACTCAATAAAATAACTATATAAAAAAATCAGAGATATTCAATCTATATAATTCGAAAATTGAATGTAATAAATTCTTTTGAATGCGATTTCAATAAATATTTTTTTTAAATAAATTTCTAAAAATTATAATTCAAAAAATGTTTTATATAGAGCAGTGTTTCAATTGAACAATATTTTTTTTTTTTGAAATAAGGTTAACGAGATCAAGTGATGTTTTTTTTGTTCACTTAAGAATATTATTCAGCATTTCTCAATCTGTTAGATAATTTGTTTTATATTATTTTCTATTATCGAAATGTGTTACAACTTTAGTCGGATTTTAAAAAAATATGAGCACAAAATTACACAAAAACCATTAAAAAAATCGCTTTTTTGAATTTTTCTATAATAAAATGCTTAAGGATCTCTGATACAAATTAATTTTAAAAAAATAAACTCTCTAGTTTTTAATTCTTTTTTACCATTTAATCTACGTATAAATACGATTTTCAAATAAAAACAACTAAATACAATTGACCAATACTACGTTTTTTTATTATTAAAAATATCGTATTTTTGTATATGTAATTCAAATTATTATACAAACTATAGTTAGACGAAAGTTTCAAGTGTGTCAAAAGGAAAAACGTGGGTAAATTTAACACTTGCGATTATTATCATCATTAACAACCCCCGTAAGCCATGATTAGTTTGGGTAATTTAGTAACAACACACACACACACACACATATATATATATATATATATATATATATACATATATTTTTTTCTTTTTATTTTATTTTTCCAGATCTCCGATAACGATCGTTCGGATTCTTAGATAATGGATCGGTAATGAATTCGCATTACGCGCGGTAAATACCTTTTCGGAATCGAAACAGAACATAGTATTTTGTATAATGTTGGTCGTTGGTGGTAGTAAAAAGGGTCCTTAAAGGTCAAAGGGCCTCCAGGACAAAGACTCTTACGCAACGGTATGCCAACGCCCTAAATCCATACGTCAAATTCGAATTATACACCGCTATATTGCGCAATAAAACCGATTCTAAATGATTTATTGCGATTATTTAAATGGTCTTACATTTTTAGATTTATATTAAATTATATACAATAGATATATATATATATATATTTTTTACTAAAATTTTTCTTCATGAATTGTAATCCTGTACGGACTTTATTTTTTCCCTTTTTTATATTCTCGTTTTTGTTAATGAAAATCGCTCTCGGAAAATTTTATTTTCATTATTACTATTATTATTATGCGATCTTTTATTTAAATTTGTATTCGTGGAATTTTATATTTGATATCGTTTTTCTCATAGTTTCGAGTTTAAATCTTTTTCGTAACTTTTGTATTGTTTATTTTTCGGGATGGTTATTTAAATTTTATATTAAAATATTAAATGTTACTTAAAATAATTGTTTATACATAAATTACAATTTGAATATTATTTATTATATTAGAAAAATATATTTCGTTTCGATATAGATTTTATTTACTATGGAAAAATAATCTATTTAAAGACTCGTAAACAATTTTTTTTTTTATCAAAATAATATTTTAAATTGATTTATATGTATATTTTTTATATATTTATGTATGATAGCAAATTTTACTATTATTTTTTATTTAATAAAATATTTGAGTATAAAAATAGAATCGTAAATTATTATTTTTTTATACAAAGCATCCATAAAATATTTTTTTATTTAATTCTCTTCATTAAATTATATTGTAATAAAACATATGTTTTTATATTTGGAGATAAAATTACGCCATCTGTAGTTGAAAATTAATAGCATATAAATTATTAAAAAAAACTGCCCAATATCAAAATTAATATCTATTCAATATATAATTGTTCATATAATGATAATTTTATAATATGATTTTAATACATACAGAAATCTAAAATATGGAAACATCGAAGACATTTTACTATCTTTAATTATAATCAAACGTAATGAAACATCACAAACGTGTATATATAGTATGTGTGTGCGTCACGCGAGTTTCATAGCGTCGTATTAGACACGGTCTTTATCGGGCTTCTCCAAAACCGAACGGTACTAAGTCGCAATTCGTTCTTTGGTGAGGGTTAAAATGGGGTGCAAAACTCATCCCTTACAAGGGTAGTTTGCCCTCGTGGCATTTACGCCCACGCTTACTGCGCAGCGCTTGGCATCCACCGACGTCGTATTTTCATCTCATACCCAAAAACAAGGTTCAAAACGACCCCAATAAGGGAGATGGGGTGAAAACTACCCTTCTTATAACCTCATACTAGTATGGCGCAGGGTTTGAATGACGAACCTGCGCGCGCCTCTTGTATACAAACAATACTGACAGGAAAAGGACGCCCACGAATTTTCGGGCGTCTATATGGAAAACTATGTGTATATATATATTTATGTGTGTGTGTGTGTGTTTTGTTATTGTTGTTGTTGTAGTTTTTGTGTTTGTTGTTCACCATTATCATTCTTATTCTTCTCAACGTTGATATTTTGTATTCGTCTGTTTTGAAGTTATACGATTCATAACAATAAGGCGGCGTTATTCGCTCAATCCTATTGTAGAAAAGAATATTATCCATTTTTTCCATTTGAATTAATTTTTCATCAAAGAAAAAAATCAAGTATCTATCTATATATATAAAAAAATGTATATTTTTTATTCTATAGCGAAGTTTATTCGAAAAATTTAAAAATTATTTTCAAAGTCTTATTTATAAATAATTACAAATATAATATATTGTAAAATTACTTAAAAATCTAGACCCTCTTAAAAACATTACACTGAATCAAATATAGAAAAATATGAAAAAAATACTCAGAATCCCAAAAAATCACATTAGTCATTCCCTATAATAGAGAAAATGAAGAGTTATAAAAATGGTGCAATATTAAAAAATCGATATAGATATAAAATAAAAAGTTGTCAAAAAATCGATATAGATACAAAAATAAAAAGTACATAGATCACATATTCAAGATTACAAAGGATAATAGACCTTTGAGAAAAAATAACCAAGAAAGATTACAAAAAAAATGTCATCAGAGCTGATAATCTTTCTTAATAAAAATATAATAAAATATATTTCTTAGTAAATTATCGAATCAAATATTTTTATAATTATTTAAAATATATATATTGTAAGTGAAAGATTTTAGACCGAAAGCTTGTTTACAGTGGAAAAAAATAGTTTTCAAAAGAAAACAAAGCTCAATTAATTATATTCTATGATTAATTATAAATATAATACATATGGTATATTTATAACGATTATATCATCGTACGCATGTATATAAAATAATTAATATTCATAAATATTCATAGCGTGCCACCTATTTAATCGTAAACCGTAACAAATAATCGATTCGACGTTTTTCAACGTCGATCGATCGCACTTTTCATTATATTATATTCAATATTATTATAATAAACATGAAAAAAAAATAATCAAAAATTTACCGATCATTTCGGTTAATCGCCGAAATTATTATTTATTTATTTATGTATTATTTTACTATATATATATATATATATATATATTTCTAAAAAAAAAAAATAACGGAACTTCGCTTCCGTTGTTCGGCGTTATTTCGTTTTTATTTCGTGCCGCTTTTCGCTTTATCGTCAAGTTCAACGACATCGTTTCTGTAACACCTTTGAAATATATTGTTTTCATTCGTGTTAAGCCGCAGTCAGACCGATGGAATCTTTTAAAATTCTAGAAGATTCTTCGGTCGAGTCTTTCGAGCTAAAAACAAAATATCACCGGAGAGTTTATTACGGTGATTTATATAAAGGGATAATCGAATCGCTTCGTGTGCAATTAGATGAAAATTATAGGAAAAATATTTTTGAATATTTCATAAAAAAAATACCTTTGAAAAGTACTAAAATAACATATTTTTATCTTTCTTATAAATATTTTATATTATCGTCAAAATTTTCCGCTTTATGCGTTCTTGGAAAATTTTCATGAAATATCGATTTAGAATATATAGAATAAAAATATATTGTCAATGTGTTCCTTTTTAGAATATAAATTCAAAATTAGTATTTTAAAACTGTAAATATTAAAAAATATACAATTCAAAGCTTTAAAAATATCCAAAAATATATTTATTTCGAGCGCACTTCGAAACCTCTTCCTTTAACACAATGAAAAGTTCCTTTTCAACAGCGTTTCAGAAGAAATAGACAAAGGGATTATTAGATAAAATCTACGTCCGTACAAATACCGCATTTAGGGTTAGTAGGATATTCCGATTTTCTTTTATTCTTAAAGGTTAAAAAGAAAAAACGGCGCACATGAAAAAGATGAGGAAAATGCGAACGCTATTCGGATGAGGGGGAAAAAAAGGTGATTTCGTAAAAAGGGAATGCGAATTTGCAATATGTCAGCGTAATTGTTGTAAAAAGGATTTACGTACGTACCATACACAAACATATATATGCTTTGTGCACGCATATTTGTGTATATATTTGTGGTTGAAAAGGCAAAGAAAATTCCCATTGAAGCTCCAAAGTTTTCCATTTATAGTTATCTTCAAAAGCACTTTGTGCAACTGTCGAAAATTAAAGTGAATTATTTTTATTCTTTATATACATATAAAATAATCATTATATGAATATTGTTGTGAAGTAATATTTTTTAATTTATATCTTTATAGCGATGCATTATTTGATATACGTTATAAAGTTTTAGCAGCACAACTAAGTTTAAATATAAATAAATAAGGCAATAAATTATTTGATATAAAAATTATCGTTTTTATATACGAAAATGACGCGTCAAGTCAATAATTGTATTAAAACGACACAGAAAAAAAACATTTATTAGACAAATTTCCGTGAACAATCAGTTAAATTTTTCATTGAATACATTGTCGTATATATGAAAGGTATCATATATTTTTTTCACTTCGTTTTAACCGTGGGGTTTTTAATCGGTTCTCGATAGGCGCACACGACCCCCATTCGCTTTGACAATTTCAATCAAGTCTTATTTTTTAGTCTGAAAAGAATCGGGAAAATTCAATATTTCGCTTCGAACAACGAACAAAAAAAGTGGGGTTAGGGGGGGAGGGTAGTCAGGAAAATTCAAATTTGTTACGTGCGCCGTTGGAAAATCCTGAAAATAGAACCGAACGCCCACGTCGTATATTAGTCTGATAATGAAAAACCGATCGAAAAACATTTCAAGGCTTTGTAACAACGTGTAAAGCCTCAATTCTTTCCTTTATTTCGTCGTCGCCCCCTTCCCTGATTTTTTTTCAAAAAATCCCATTCGAATTAATGGCATTTTACTTGATTACGCTCCTTTTTCACGCAAATGGTTCTAATTGAGACGAAAATGTAAATTTTTAGATTATTTTTTTATTGTATCAAATATATATATATATATATATATATATATATATATATATATATATATATATATATATATATATATATATATATGGTAAATACATACATATTATTGTCTATCTGACATAGTTATAATTATTTATATTGTAATTAATAAATTGCGATCAGAAATTTTAAATTTAAATCGTTTATTAATCACAGTTTCGCAATCGACGAAATATTTTAGTCTAATGAATTTTCCATCAAAACAAAATTGATATTAAAATATTTAGTATAGCACGTATTTTATTTAAGGTTTATGTCGGTGATTCTCAAACTTTTCTATATATAATAGGTCTGAGAGATATATAATAATATATTTTGAAGATTTTATAATAAAAAAAATAATTTAATATACGATTAAAAAAAAACTAAATTCCTTTAGAAACAATAATTTTCTTACATTATATATTTAAAATATCTAATAAATAATCATTTTCAGAAATCACTGATAGATATAAATATTATACAATCACTTTTATAAACTTATCAATTAATCCTTGAATAATTGAACTTCTCTTTACATATTCAAGGTTTCGTTTAATATATTAAATCATAAGATTTATATTTAATAATTATTTATTTATACAAATTCATAAATAATACACAATAAAAAAGCGCGAATTTAAACGCCCATCTTTTTAAGATATTGTGAATATAATAAAAAAAAAACCATCAGAATATTGTTTCATATAAATATACGATGTTGCGTAGAACTTTAGGATAAATTGGATTTTCCGTTTGCAAAAAAAAACCTTTAAAGCCGTATATAAGATGTTTAAATTCCAAAGTCTTTTTATATTCGTATTCACCCGAAAAAAAGAATATATATATATAATAAAAGGAAAAAAGTTTCATTCGAAGAGGAAAAGAAAAATAAATAAATTTTCACGAAGCCGCATAAATTCATTTTGTCTTTTGATATGAGGCGTCGTTCGTTCAAACAATTGTTCATACGTACAATTTAAATACACCTTAAGGTCACGGGTCATACGGGAACAAGAATGTGAAGGTTTTAAATGGTGCTAAACTATTATAATATACATATAATATAGCTAGTAGTTTCTTAAAGGTTATAACGTGTTTCATCTTACGATATAAAGGCGCTTAATATTATATAATAAAAACGATGTAACTTCTCGTTAAATATTTTACGTTGTTGAATGTTTTCAATTGAAATTTTCCTCGATGAAAATCTCGGATATTTATTATTAATCATAATAATATATTAATTCAATATACGTCAGGCAATTCTAATATATATTATTACATAGTCACCATCAAATTTTATTTATCTTTTGTATTGAATTAATAAATAAAGGTAAATTTATATTGAGGAAAATATTTATATTTAAATTAAGTTTTATGCAATTATTTTCAAGTTAAAAAGTATATTTTTTTGATAAAATATTTTTATCTTTATATATTATAATATATTAACGCATTTTAATATTTATATTTTCTTTCTTATATTTAAAAAAATACTTCTAAAGGCAATTCTATTTTCGATGATTTGATCTATTTCTATAATATTAAAGAAAAATAGTATTGATAAATATATAATTATGATTATATTAAATATAATTTTAATACCTTTGTTTTTGAAAAAAAAAGTTAATACTACAAAAATTATATTCCATAAAGATTTATCGCGTACAAAATGAAATATAAATGAACTTATTAACCGCTTTGTTTTTCAATAAATAATATAATATATATATATATATATATTTAAATAAATATATATATATATATATATATATATATATATATATATATATATATATATATATATATATATATATATATACTCGATAAAAATCGTATTTTGTTATAAAAATAAAACACATTTAGACGTCAATGAATATGTATAAGGTAATATTTTTTTTTCTCATCCAGAAATACTAATTCACAAGGGACGTAAAAACAAAAACGCGCTTGGTTATAAGGGATATTTATTAAAAGCGAACGCACAGTGAAAATTGATTTCTATAAATAGAAAGAAAAACATCGTATATTACATATAATATATATATATATATATATATATATATATATATATATATATATATATATATATATATATATATATATATATATAATTTTTCAGTACATAAACCCATTTAACTAACCATAGACTTTTACGGCCAGATGGATAAATCTCGGCAACAAGGGGAAAACTGCTCCTTCGATCCAATGTTCGTCTTATATTTCATACGCGGAGGCTTCTTTGTTGCTAAAAATATCGAAATTGTACTCCACAAATGCTCATTCTACCATATTTAATAATATCTAGGCGACTGTATCTTTTGATAAAAATTCGAAAATCGCACTCGTATACACGTTACCGGTAGCGTAACGTGAATATTTCGTACAATTTCGCCGATGATCGAGGAAAATTTCAAAATTATCCGCTCGATTGATCGCTAAACTATCGTTTTATTAATTTATTATAAAATAAATATTTATATATCGCAAAAATATTAATATATTATGTATATTAATATTTTATTAACGTGTTAATGTAATTTATATTCCGCTACTCGTATATGAAATTCTGAATTCAATTAAAACTTCGACGCGTTCATACGTTGACACATATATATATATATATATATATATATATATATATATATATATATATATATATGTTACCGTGAATACGATGTGTGACACCTGCGGTGATTATGCGGTAACATATATATTTATGAATTGTATTATTTTAATTCCGACGATACATAATTTTATTTCAATTTCAAACATTATTTCACTTTGCTCTATTTTTTAATTATTTCGCTTTAAATTAATATATATGAAAGTTGGATATTTTTATATATAATTATACTATTATTTTTGTAGACATTATTAGAAAAAATGATAAACGATATATAGAGGATCATTACTTTTGCTTCACCTTATATATGGTAAAGTAAATTTATGAACGTCGTTTTACAACGAATTATCGGTCTATGTAATTCTTCATGTAAAACGGCATTTTTTTTTTGAATAATTTTACAATTTGTTAAACAAATTAAAAAATAATAATTTATAAGCGTGAAATAAAAAGAGAAATCGAAATGCATTTTCGATATCGAAAATTGTGAAAAAAAAACTGTTAATTAAACTTCAACCTTTTCAATGCGTCAATTCAATATTATATTATCGAAAAAATTACATACATCATTCGGACAAAAAAATTCATATCAATATATAAAAATAATTGCATTAAAATTCTTACGTAATTTCTTTAAAATTTAAATTGATTACGACTTATCGTCGTTACGCTTTAAGAGGTGCTCAGGTGTGTCGCGGATAAATATGAATAGTAATTTAATAAAATACATATATATATATATATATATATATATATATATATATATATATATATATATATATATATATATATATATATATATATTCATATTAAAAAATAATAAATAAATTTATTGATGATCCATTAACGAGTTACGCATTCGAAAAATGAACGTTCGCGTGTATTTATTATATATATATATATATATATATATATATATATATATATATATATATATATATATATATATATATATATATATATATATATATATATATATATATATATATATATATATATATGTGTGTACAGGCTAGTAACGTAAGTGCGTATTCACAATATAAACACGCGTATCGTTCACATTTGAGATTTATTAATAGTAGATAGTTGAAAAAAAATTACTATTCACATACATTAAATCGGAGAAAGCAATTGCGAAAGTAAAAACTCGGTCAATGTGTTCGATGAAAGAAAAAAACGAGAGTCTTTATATATATATATATATATATATATATATATATATATATGTATGTATTTAAACGACGCATATTTATTAATGAATGTTTTTTATTCTAGTGAAATTGCCATATTTTTATTTAAAATATTTATAATTGTTCTTCTAGTTTGTATTATAATTATTTTATATAAATCATATATTATATTTTATATTATCAATTTTTGAATTGTATATTAAATCATGATTAATTTTTATTCAAAAAAAATAAATAAATTTGTATGAAATTAAATCTAAAGTATTTCTGAATTTATTTACTTATTTAAAAAACGTTTTATATTTAACTCCTTCTATTGATAAAAAAGTAGATTAAAATATATATTTATTTAACAACTAACTCATCTAAATTTATTACTCAAAAATAGTAAACAATATTTATTTTACGATCGCGTTAAAAAATCGATTCGTATCCTGAAAGCCGTAAATTTTTACGATATTACACAATATTACATGCGCACAGCTAAAATACGACTTAATAAAAATCGATTAAATCCCATTGTCGCCCAATATTATTATTTCAGCCATATATTTTTTTTTCACGTTATTTTCACTCTATTTTAATCCGCGCGCAAAAGCGCATCGGAAAATGGCGAACAAAAACGAAAATGGCGACGCAAAATAATAAAAAGAATGAAAGAAAGGAAAAAAAAGCAGAATACAGATTCACGCTTAAAAGCTTTCTGATCAGCGTTGACCCTAAAAGCGATAAATGGTATGTAATGGGTTTTATGTGTTTTCGTATTTTTTTTTTGCATCGCAATAAAAGCTCGTTTTACCTAACGCGCGAAATCCTTTTAACCCCTTCCCGCCGAACGTGTTATATTGTTTTTATTTGCATGTTGACTCGAATGCAATCCTATTAATTTTATAAAGTGGTAATCTTAATATTATTAAAATAAAACATTCATATTATACCAAAATTTTCATGTTAATTTTATATGAAAATAAAAAAAATGTATTAATTGAAATTTTTTGTTAAAAAAATAAATAAATTGAAATACAATCAATTTTAAAACTAGAAAGTTTTTTTTTTAATAATAATATTATTTTTTATCATTTGTAATTATATTTATTTCGCAATACGAATTTATCTGAAACGTTGTTTTTTTGAATAATACAATTTGCGCAATCAACTTTTAGCGTAGTTAAAATAACTTTATTTCGAACGCAATCAATTTAAATTAACCGGTTTTTATGTCTCTTATATATATATATATATATATATATATATATATATATATCATCAATATACTAAATTTTTGGTGAAAAATGCAAATGGCGGCTCGTTTTGTATTCGACTACATACAATACGTTGTTGTTTTTTTCTTTCATTATTATAATCCGACCGATAATTTACTTCATTGCATATATTAAAAACAAAGAAGAATATTCGAAATTTCCATTTCGTATTTGGGTTTTTCTTTTCGATTTACGAACATAGAAATCATTGAACATACATTATTCAATATTCTGAATCGATTCGTACATCGAATGTATACATAGTGATTTTATTAATTTTATGATAAAAATAAGTAATAATTAAATAATACATATATTTATAATATTAAAAATATGAGTATTTTTTTTTAATATAAATTGAAATTGAAATTACGTATGTGAAACGTGACGTTGGCCGCGATGCGTTCCGAAAACAACGTTCGCAAACCAAATAGTCAGTAACTTTGCATTCAAATTGGTAATTTAAAATAAATAAAAAAAAACGACACACACACACAAAAGTTTATTTCGGTCGTGTGTTACAAATCAAGGTTAGATTTAGTCAATGTTAGCGCTAGTAAATTTAAGTATTCTCAGGATCGACGATACGTGATCACTGATATATATGAGAAAATTGATATTGAACCATTATACTGATTTTGAAATTCAGTAACGATCTTGCAATTCTAGATAAGTCTTTTATATATAAATATGACATAAAAAATTATATATTTTGATTTATATATATATATATATATATATATATATATATATATATATATATATATATGAATTGAACATCATTAAAATTTACTGGAAATCATGTTATCAATTAATCTATCGCATGTCACACATTTACGATCAACACGAATATGTATAATAAATTATTTAATATACGAAAATTAATTTGACCCTTTCGCCGATTTAAATCAAACGATACACGATATCTATTATAAAATAATAATCGTAATTATGATAAAGGCGGTCGTCGCCTATACTTGACGCAATTTGCCCGAGGTATTAAAACATAAAGCAAAACAAGAACGTTTAATTATATCCAGTGTAATGATCTATTATATCATATTTAATTTGTTATTTATATATGAAAAGCGATTATATAGTTCGAAGGTCAACGTCCGTTATATATTTGTAAATATTTCGTGAAAAACTAATAGTCAAATGAATGAAATCAAAAGGAAAAATTAATGTACTTTGTGCTTGTTTTTCACTATATAAATTTCATAATATATAATCTTTCAATTTTTATTCATATTTTTAAGCTTTAAAAATTATGATAAAATATTTAACAAATAAATCACTATAATATAGATTTTTTTTAATTATATTTATAATTTTTATTCAATTTTATCAAGGAGAAATCTCGTGTTTAATAAATTCAGATCGTTTTCGATTAAAAGTTCCATTATTTCTTCCTTTAGCGCAACATAAATACAATTAACTCGATTTTGCACAATCTTCTATGGAATTTTGTCGATATTCCGAGTAAATCTTTTGACTATATATGTAAGGTAATCGGGTTCACGTAGGTTTTTATCGTATTCGGTTATTTTATAGTGAAAAACTTGTTTTTCTATAAATCGTAATAAGTATATATTATATATACATAAAAATGTATTTATTTAGAAATTTTCATTATCACTAATTTCAAATACATTGATGTTTTGATAAAAAATTATTATTTTATTGCATTGTAATAGTTCAAAAATCAATAAAATATGATTTAAAATTACTTAAAAAATAAAATTTATTATATATTGCACATTTTCAACAAAAACACAGCAATATATATATAATAAACATTTAGTATTTAACTAATGGTACACAGATAATTACCGCAGGTGACAATCGACATACGCGATAAAACTTCAATTTAAATAATTATCGAGAGGAAAAATTATGTAAACAAGGCGCCGTTTCGCCTTGAATTTAATGGGTTAAATCGTTGCTTATTTTATTTTATTTTGTATTTTTATTGAAACGATTTTGTAAGTGATTCGTCGTGTGAATATATGTATTTAGGATGTGATAACAGTATTCGCGGAATTCTACAATATCGCTGAAAATTCATTGCAATTACGCATTGCTAACACAAGAAAAAAAAATTATATATATATAAAGTAATAAATTTTACAACGAATGCATTAATTAAAAACAGCGATAAATAATGCGGATTTTGTAATATTATACATTATATATAGTGTTTATAAAACCGATGTACGATATTAGCTGTCGTAAATGTGATGCATATTGCGATATAAATATATTTAATATATATATATATATATATATATATATATATATATATATATATATATATATATATATATATGCATTTTGAAAACTTTATTAATCATCTTATACATATCATAAATATTTATTAAACATGCAGTAGTAATATATTAACATTTTGTTGAATTTTTAAATTTATTTATATATTATAAATTGTAAATATTGATTCTATATAGTAATATATATTTAAAAAACTATCTATATTATCTATAATTATTCGTAAAAAATATATAAAAATTTTGATATTATTTATTATTTAGCCCTCTTTTCAATATTGTTTTATCGTTGAAAATTTCAAGATTTTTTTATAATATATTTGAACTAAATATCAATTTTACTTTGATAAATGAAATATTCGGAGATATAAAAATATAAATGAATTATATATATATATATATATATATATATATATATATATATATATATATATTTGTTTAAATAGAACAGAAATATTTCAATTTAATAGAAAACGGGAATGAAATAAAATTATCATTATTCCCGATGCGTTTTGAATCGAACACGTAAATCCGGAAAAGCGTGAGTCATCCCAGGGATTTTTCATTAAGCACAGGACACACGACCGGAAAGTCGGAAAAATCAATTGAAAACCGAAACACGGACAACACGTAGTCTGAGTCACAGACAAAATAGACGGACACGCTTTATCCAAAAAAAAAAAAAACAAAAAACCATTTGGTACAATGTAAGGGTGTGAGGTCAAAAGATTGACTGATTGTTTCGAAATCGAGGTTATAATCAATGAAAATTCATTTGGAAAACGTTACTATATATAATTTTAAATCAATTTTTATACGATTTTTCATAACTATATATAATATATATTTTTTAGTATAATTTTAAATTGATTTATATAAAGTGAATAAATATCGTTTATCAAACTATATATATATATATATATATATATATATATATATATATATATATCTTTAATGTAGTTAAAATTAACAAATTAATTCTATAAAGCAATGGTTCTTAAACAATGAACTTAAATAAAGTTTGAAGTTTACTAAATGTAAATACAATTTTATTTTGACATACTATACATTATAGAAAATATAGAATATATTATTTTATCTTATAAACGCGTTCCACAAAATTGTTAATATTCCGTGAATAAAAAGATTAAAAATCACATTTTTAATAAAATAAATTATCATCTAAGAAAGTTGAATAATTTTTAACTATTTTTCAAATTTACATCTTGGTGATTTTGATTTTTTTTCAAATTATTTCACTTTTAAAAGCGCTGTTGTAAATATTATATCTGTATACAGTTATCCCATTACATTTTCATATATTACAGTATTTAGATAAATATTAAACTGTTCATTAATAAATATCACGGAAGAACGTCATGAATATTTTATCGTTTTACGTCAACCGCTTATCGTTATAAAGTATTATTACAATCAAAATATGAATGTATAATCGATGGGTAAAAATATTTATTTTGACGTCTTTTTCGATTTTATCAACAGATTTTTTTAATGCGATAAATTTAAATAATATTAATTATTATGTCGTCATAAAATATTTTGATATAAAATAACAGAGATTAACTAACTAATCAAGCATAAATAGCTTTGGCGATGTTTTTAGTCGAATTCGAATGCGATTTTCGATTTGATCTCAAAAAGTTGTTAGCGTTTTTTGAGGATTCGAATCGTCGAATGTGACGAGGAAAAAAAACGATCGAAAACAAATGTTTTACGTGCTGTTTTCAAACGAAATCGCTTCCGGTTTCGTTTAAAGTAAAAAAATATATATAAGGATAACGATTTCGTTTTCAGTAACCGGATATTTTCATCGGATTTTCCGTTTAGTCGTTGACTTGTCGAAGTACCGATTTTAAAATTGTACTTGACCTAACATTATTACATAATTTTATATATAGAATTTCTACAAATATAATTTAATAATTATGATTTAATTAATAATAATAATTTAATTCTAAACAAAGTTCAAAAATGTTATCAATTTTATTATTACACTTTGATCAAAAAGTAAGGTGAATTTGTTAATAAAATGTAAATTCTTTATTTATTCTTCCAAATCAATTTTATCTCTTTCAAAATAATCCCCGTCGGATAAAACCCATTTTTGCCAACGCTTTTTCCAGTCCTCAAAACAGTCGAAATAGTCCTTTTCCGGTATAGCCTTCAAAACCTTTTTCGATTCGGTTTTTATATCTTTAATCGTGTCAAAACGGCGTCTCCGCATTGGCTTTTGAGTTTGCTGAATAGCCAAAAGTCGCATGGAACCAAATCACATGAATACGGTGATTGCGAAAGGATAAGAATCGAGTTTTTGGCAAAAAAGTTGCGAAAAACCAATGTAGAATGACATGGTGCATTATCGTGAAGAAGGAACCAAGAGTTTTAAAGATAAGTGTAATTCGGAGATGATTACACTTTTTTGACAAACAGATGCTTGGCAAATATCATACAATTCTACCAATCAAGGAAAAAAAATACAATTTACCTGCCTTCCTAACGCACGGAAGTTTTAAATGACAATTTCATCTTACTTTTGTTCATAATAGTATATCAAAATAAATCTATTTTTTTAAATATGAAAAATCACACGTTGTCTTTTATATAATAAACATTAATAATAAATTCAATGAACAACGTCATTGTAATTATCGTTCATAACTTCCAGAACAATATGCGCAACAAAAACAACAACTGAATCCTTGCTATAGATAGATGAATGTCCTCTGATGTACACACATCCTTCTATAAAGAGGCAATTTCAAGACGGAACAATACAAAAAAAAATCGAAAACATATAAATAAACAAACAAGAAACGTCCGTCGAATGCCAAATCGTGAAAATACATCGGCGCGATCACCTCGGACTCGTTCAGATAAACGCCAAAATCGTAATGTGACCGCTCCTTGAATAATCAATGAGACGATATATATATGTATATATATATATATATATATATATAGAGAGAGAGAGAGAGAAAAATAAATAAATAAATAAAATAAAGCGTGATATTCGTTTTACAACGCGTATTCGTCGTACGACGTCGCTCAGACAGCATGGCTACAGTTTTTTTTTTGTTGTCGTCGTCGGAAAACTCGAAACGTCACAAGTATAAAATAAACAAAGGATGAAATAACAACGGTAACCTCGCAACACACGAGGAAAAACGTCGCATTAAAATAATATTATTATTATTATTGTTGTTATTATTTTTATAAACGACGCCTCTGTGAAAATTTCGACGTACGAACGCCGACGCTTTTATATGCGAAAATTTTCCCGCGTTTCCGCATTTCCGCTGCATTAATTTAAATATTAAAATATGGCGTCGAAACGCGCGCGCTTTTTCCGTTGGAAAATACAGCGTTATTTAAAAGCGTAAATAAATTTTTATTTTATGTCGATGTTGTGGAAATTGTCGCGTTAAAGTTATAAAAGTTAATTCGGTTTATAAAATTTGTGCAATTCCAATTTTTTTCGACATCAGATTTAATTTGAAATGATGTATAATATTTTTTAATACCTGAATTTTTAGAGTCTAATAATATTTTGTGTCCAAAATTCTTACCTGGAAATTAAAAAAAATATGTATTATTTTTCAATATATTGTATCATAATATGTAATAATATTATAATTTAATGTAATAGTAATAAAAATGTCAAAAACAACATAATTTAATAAAAAAGTTTTTATGTTATACAAAAAAAAAGATAATAATGATATTGCAAAATATCAATAATCTCATCGTCAATGAACAATTTTGCATCGTTTCAACGTCGTAAAACGAATTATTCCCATATTTTAAATTTATGCAAATATTTGACGAGCGTTATTGTTGTGTTGTTGACATTTTGAAATGACACCTCTTAAATTTATAAATATTATTAACTGTTTTTGTCATGCCTTTCACTTCTAAATAACATTATTATTTTATGCACTTCAATAATTTTTTCAACGAAAGTAATAAAAATTATCAATATGTGAATTAATAAACTTGTTATGATAATTTGAAGATTGTTTTAGAAAAATATTTAAAATAATATAATATTTTATTATATCATAAAAAAATATATTTATATATTATTAGCAATTTTTAGCGTTTAAAATTTATACTAATTTTAGATTCATCGTAACATTAATTTAAAAAAATGCTTAATTTTCTCTACATTCAACATAAAATTAATATCAAAATTTAATGTAATAATATATAGTAACTTTAACATTGTTTGAAATATATATATAAGATATATAAAATATTTTTATATATAAAATTTCATATTGTTAATAAAATATATATCGAATTCTATGAAATACAACGTAAAAGTATGCGATATAAAATAATTAAAAGCGGTTTTCAATGACAATAATTATCTCTTACAGTTACGAGTGAGAATAATTAAACGAAAAGGTTAAAATAATTTACGACACTCAATAATTAAAAATTAATAATATTCTTCTCGAATGTCGGGGCATTTATTCAACAGTAAATCGACTTTATACGTAATCTAATTATTCATTGTTGAACGAGAATGACTTTTAAAGTGCTACTTAATCCGATTCACTTCAATTTATATAATATGTTTTACGCGTAATTTAATTTTTACAATCGTAAAATATTCGCGTTGAATGAACGTTGTTAAAAAGAATTGAAAACATCTGTAATAACTTCCTACATATAAATATTTAAAAATGCGCCTACAGCTCTAAATAATGACATAATTGCGTAAAATATTATTGCTTTGATTTTTTTACCGACCTCTGAATAAAGTAAACAATTAATTTAATATATATATATATATATATATATATATATATATATATATATATATATATAATACGTCTATATTACAGGAAAAAAAATATAATTTATAATTACAAACATTATTTTATCGTTATAAATTAGTAATATTGACTTTATCTTATTGGAAAAAGGTTTAAGTCTTGTTTTCAAATATTTTATCGTTGATTTATCGAAAGTTCTATCTATGTTAAAGGAATTGACATTTTACTGAATATATATGTAAACAGGATTCGAACCCATATATAGTATAGAGAAATATTTAAAATATCTTTTATACATGTTAGAAGAGGAATGACTAAATAGATAACATCGACATCACTCAACAGAACTACCTATATCAGATATTGACAACCTTTTTAGATATCGATTCATTATGAAGTTTTTTTTTTCGTATTGTTCAATATTATTTCACCTTAAATATTATTTTAATTTTAAAATTGTGAACACAATCACGTTCGCAAATACCGCGTTGTCGATCCCTGCACATTACAATATTTTATATAGAATCACCATATTTTAAAACGCGTGTAAAAAAATGTATATATAGAATAAAAATGCACATAAATCTTTATAAACGACGATAAATTACTTCATAATGAATCGATATCTAATAGTTAATTAAGACGCGATTAATAAAATTGTAAATATTTCACCTCGTAAATCAACTATATGTTCATACATTATCGATATATTATTCAATACAATCATATTTAATTATATATAAATATAAAATATATATTATATTTACGGAATAATTCCGAGCAAAATCTTATAAGGGTACGGATTCGAAAAAAAAAGATAGATAAATAAAACGGCCACCGAATGAAAATAAAAACGAATTCTTCGTCTACGATTCGGAAAAGCATTTTTCCGGAAATGGAATTTTCCCTCGTCGACAATGTCCTATATATTTTATATGTACATATATATTTTTCTTTTCCATTTCGATCGCAAACCGATTTTTTGTTTTATGCGAAGGTGTATTTATTTATTATGACGAGATAAAAATCTGACCTTTAGACGAAACGAGTCGGTGACACGAGGCGCACACAATGACAATATCGATCTTTGAGGTCGATCTTATGGTAAAAATAAATAAAAAATAAGGTACCTCAGTTTGAATCCTGTAGTAAATTAAAATGCGACCATTAAATTGGTTTTTGCGATTAATTAGAATTGTTCTCGCACAAGGACGACTATTATTAAAAGCGTGGGCGACTTTCTAGAATTTATTATCATATTTATGTGTGTGTGTGTGGAATTTATCTACTCATTTGTGAACGTGAATTGATAGTCGTGATCCTTCAGAAGAAGGGTTTTCATATTATAACTATGCAAGATGATTTATCACTTGTCGTTTTGCGAAGCAATTGACTCTCAATATATATTGTTCTTTCGTAGAATGAGAGATGTCGATATTAAAATAGATATTCATGTATTTCAAGACATCTTTTTTCACTATTATAAACTAAACTTTTGTTCTAAAAATAGTTAAAATTTTATATAAAATACTGCAATTAAATTAAGTTTAATTTATGAGAATTTCTAAAAATTAAAATGTGCAAAATGTATGGAAAAACCGCTCAGGCGATGACGTTTAATTCATTTCGCGCGGTAAAAATTAGCAAGGAATTCCGCAAAAATATGAATTAAACTACTTGTATTTATGGAAAAAATGATACAAACATCATCGATAGCTATTTGATGACATGAATAACGTATCAAAAAAAAAAAAAAAAAAAAAAAAAAGTAAAATCGCATGTAACACAATCTTCAACGTGTTCGATGCGAAAACTTGTCATAGCGCTTTTCCGAGTTTCGAAAAATCCACAGTGAATTTCTTCAAATGCAACGCAGAAAAAAAAAGAAAGTTCACATAGCAAATTGAACCGCGCTATATTCAAAGAATATACAATATTTACACAGAATTCAATTCCGTGAAAAATCGCGTTCTATTCAGTGCCATAAGGGCGTACGTGCTCGTTTCTGAATCTTAAACGTTCGCGTGTTTTCATTATATTTCACTGAAAATAATAAGAAAAAAATAGTAAAAAAAAAACATGCACGTTTCTCGGTATATAGTTGCGTTTCTCGTCATAAAAAATTCAAGAGTGTCTCCTTTTTGCGCTCTCGCATATGTAAATAATTCGGTACATGCATTGAAATTCAATGAAATAGCACTTAAATTATACTGTCGATATTGGACCGTTCGCCCTTTTTTCTCATAAATATAGAACGGTGATTATACAGGGTGTATTTGTACGGAACTACTATTTATTGTACTATTATAATACGTATTGAAGATTTCTACGATATTTGTATGAATGAATACGTTTACTAATTGTATAATATTTAGATATAAATTTATCTGAATTTAAAAATTACATAATTAAAGTTAAGATTACACTTCAAAGATATTTTTTACATTCATATTATAGTTATTTATTTGAAAAAGCTTCATTTATCTTAGTATATTATATTAAATGATCAAATGATTTTGTAAGATTTGATGCCAAACTGACGACTCAACTTTAAAATATTGTAATATATCAATAAGATTTTTTTATATGAAATAATTATTAAAATATGTTTTTATTAATTAACAATATATTATAATTATTATTTTATAATAAACATTTTTTTTTCATTCTATTTAAACTAATTTATTTTTCATATTAAAATTGATTGTTAATTATATATCAAATAAGTGATATAACAATATATAATATTTTAAACATTTTGATATATTTCGAACTCTATATATAGATTTTATATTCTAAATAATAATTTAATTAATTAATACGAATCCCTTGATAATATATATTTATATAAATTAATAATATAATTTAATAATCGAATCATGTTATAGACGATTATATATAGCATATTGAACTGTTTATATCGTTTAAATAGATCCATATCGATATTTCGAAGCAAAAACATCAGAAAATTATCGCACATATACAATATTAGATTATTGTAATCGCGCGTTTCGCTCGTTCGGTTTATGTAATCGTTTCGATTAAAACGGTAATCGAGTGCAATTGGCATCGTCGACAGTGAAAACAATTACCGATGATTCATACTTTATTTAATTTAATTTATTTATTTCTTTTTTTTTGTGACATATCCATTTGTACAGATGGTGACAAAAAAAATGTTTATTCATATGTGCATGCGTTTGTGTGTCCGTTACGAAATCGAGCACTTCTGGATCAATAATGAGAAAAAGCTTACGGTCGTTGGATTCTCGTGCGAATTTAATTTGCAAACGTTGTACGTGTTTTTTATTTTATTTTTTTATTTGTATAAATAAATTATTATTTTTTTTTTTGTAATGTTCGATCTGTATTTTGTATGAATTTTTAAACTATTGTTCAATTTTTTTTCTTTTCAATGTTCGATTGAATTTTATTAAATTTGTCACGTAAGCGAGCGGTTTTCAGATTAAATGCATAAATAGCGTACTACGAAAAATACAAATGATTTAACCCGTTAAGTACGACGGCAGCGTGTTATATTTTTTTATACTTATTTTTAAATTGCGTTTAATAAATGTATTGAATGAATTCGATTATATAATATATGCTTGAAAGTAAAATCGATGCATTGATTTATTTCATTACATTATCGAATCGCTAGTCTTACATCAATTTTTTTTTAAATATATTATTCCTTATATGTAGAATTAATATATTTGAAATTTAAATTACATTATCTTGCTTAAGTTAATAATTGTATTAAATTAATATTATAATTAATTTATATACGGGTTTAAACTCTTGCATTCTGAATAGTTTCATTTAGGTTAAGTAAATTTAGTCACATATATATATTTTGACTTAAATCTATGAATTATTGTTAATTTTACAGTTCACAAGTTTAAATTACTATTAACTAAAAATATATATAGTTTTTTTTTAATGAATTAATCTTTTTATATTGAAAATAAATAAAATTATTATATCTATCTTTTGAGTTTCGTCAATTTACTCGTTGTAAACTCAATTTTACAATAATATATATTTATTAAAAAAAATAATTTATTATAAATTATCAAATCGAACGATTCTTTTTGTACATATAAAACGATATAAATCAATTTTGAACTTCAGATTTAGCATACATCAAACAATTATCTCAACTATTTAATCTTTAAAAAAATCATAATAAATAACATGTAACATGCGATAGATTAACAGTTTCGCCCGTCTAGGGTTTTCTATTATATATTTATTTATTCCACGCAATCGAGCGTTACATCGCCAAAGTGAAGATTTATAATTTTAATACGCAATAAATCTACTTTCGAAGTCGAAACTCGCAAAAAGCTATAATTGTACAAAACAATAGGCGAACAATATAAATTTTCATGATTTCCGCGAATTAACGAAAATTCTGAATTCAACATTCGGATTTTACAATCTGTCCATATTTATAAATATCCGTATATATATATATATATATATATATATATATATATATATATTACATACATACAAAATGGCGTACATCCGCGATGTACTTTATTTATATTCAAGTATGTTAATCGGTTCGATTTTATCGTAAAATTCAGTATGTGTACGACACCATTATTTAATTGACACGTATTTACAATCTAAATATAATTTTAAATCGTGTTTATATTGTCAAAAAATATATATTATAAAGAAATTATAAATATTTTATGTAAAATTATATAATATAACGATGTTGGAACGCGTCGGAGTATTGTTCCGATATACATAATAAATATACTTATTTTTTTTATTATTCATAGCTCAAAATATTTACCAATATGTTATACATATTTATCAATATAATAAAATAACATTGCAATGATGAACCAGCCCCCATATTCGCCAGATATCGCCCCGTGCGTACAATAAAAAGACTTTGAAGGACATAATTGAAAGAACTTAAAGCTATCTAAAAAGTCAAATTTCAGAATTATTTTGGGAATCCGAATAATATATCATATCAAATTTGGAAATCATTTTAAAAATGTTAATATTGATCTAGAGATAAATAAATGAAGTTCTTTGTTGTTTTTTTTTTAAACAGATTATTTTAACAAAAATTATATTATTCTATATTGTAAGATTGAATATCTCTGTTATATGTATTGTTTTTATTTATTTATTTTTTCACAAGTATGTGCGAACATATGTTGTGACGAAACGAATTACACATAGAAAAATGCGTGCATATTCGCCGTTACATCTCTATGCAATAGATAAATGTAATTATATTGCGATGAAATTCTCTGAATACCGTATCGCCAATTGCGACACGTGTACGCGATTCGAAACGTAAAATTAATTAACTATATTCTTTACAATTTACAAAACTCGATGATTTTCTATATTATTTGTTGTTATTTTTATTATTATTATTGATAAATTATTTTGCCGATATATCACGTGAATTTGTTATGTTAAAAAAATGATTATCGTTTTATTTAAGGTTTACGATTATTATATAAATGAATCTATGTGGAAAAATTCGTATAAATATAAAATGCATTAAATTTTTTAAAAATATAAATCGTGATGTAATATCTTTGTTTTTTCATATATTTTTTTCGATATCTGTATTGAAAAATATATTATATATAATTAAAATAAAATAAAATTTAATTGTTAACTATGAATTCAATATTGATATTCAAATAATATTTTTTTATTATTTTATTCAATGAATATAATATATATTTTGTATATAATTTTAAACCAAATATTAATATACAATATGGATGTAAAAAACTAAATAATTTTATATGTAAATAAAATTGATAACAAGAATATCTAAATAATCGTATATTATATTTTATTTTAAAAAATAAATATTATAATGCATGAAAAATAATAAGTAATTCTTAAAATAAGTGTTGATATTTATTATATAAAATATAGCGAGAATATTTTAATTATATAATTTTAATGTACATTTTTTTTACTTTAAATCAATCTTGATTTGATTAATTTAAACAAAGCGTGTCAAACGTTGATGTGTTGTGCAATATTTTTGATAACATGTATAAAATTAATACTTAAAAGTAAATTTTGTTTTTTTTAGAATGCGGCTCATATACGTGACCCGCTAAATTAATAAAGTTGGACATGCCTGATTTAAACTTTTTATCAATCGAACAAATAGATAAATTCGATATATTTCATTAAAGCCAATATATATATATATATATATATATATATATATATATATATATATATATATATATATATATAATAGAAACTGTTTAAATTAATCGATAAAACGTTCGTTTAACGAAAAAAAATCTGTACGAAATGAGTGTATTTATTTAAATAAATAAAATAATGTATTTATTAAGAAAAAAAATATAATAATTTACTGTCGAGAAATTTCACAAAGCTCATTCGCAAATATTGCGCAATATATTGTGCATAATAGTCGTATAGTGAAGAACGAGTGCGTCGTTATCGAAACAACACGTATACGGAATTTACCACGTATACTGTTTTTTTTTCTCATTCACGTAATGGTCAAGTATGCATCTTTTTACGGAACGTTTGCGAAAGCGTATACTTTTTTTTTGAACAGCGGTTCTCAAACTTTATGCGCTACGGTGCGATCAAATTTGATGTTGTGTTTTTTGAATATTTAAAATTTGACTATAAAGATAACGACATGATTCTATAGACTTCATATAAATTAACATTAAAAACAAATAAAAAAAACACTACAGTCATCATTTTCTTATTTATAATAAAAAATATATATTAATTCATAAAACACGCATTGAGAACCGCTATAATTTATATGCAATTTGCACAACAGTAAATAATTCTACAAATATTGAATTTTCGTCGAAATTTTTATTCACACTCCGCCATCTTTGTATGCATAATGCATATTTAGCAAACTTAATTTAGCAATATTTTCATAACGGTATCATTTCTATTACAAAACAACACCGAATTGTGTACAAATAATATGATAATTTCGCGTATATGGCCGTATGAAAAGCACTTACGATCGGAAAATTCGATATTCTCCTTTATGACTAACGCGACGATAAAATTCGATACTGTATATTATATTTACATATTAAAACAACAACATTCATATATATATATATATATATATATATATATATATATATATATATATATATCATAGTTAAAATATTTATGTTTTACATATAAATAGTTCTTAAAAGTCGATAAGTGTCTGTGGAAAACGCATTTATGACTAAGGAAATGCAATAAAATCGTATTTAACACGAATTATTGCATAAAGTAAACGCTGGATCAAAGAATAGATCTTTATATTGTACGTTTCGTTTAATGGTTCTCAATTGTGTAACCTACTTCAATTTCCTAGTGCGAAGCATCAAATATAGAATGTTGAACAAGAATAAAATTTATCATAACGAAATTTTTAAATATCCAGTTAATATGAAGAGTATCAATCTAGTTAAAAATATTTTTTTTCTATTAAAATATGTTTAATTCTTTTAAAAAAGGTCAATATTCGATTTTTATTAAAAAAAATGATATTTAGAATGAAAATTCGCACTTTGACTAAGTAAAATGATCGTTAATCGTGTTCCATATTGATGTTAAATAAGAAAAAGTTAGACGTGCGTCGTCGTCTAACGGCAGCATTGGTCTTATAATAGACTATGTTATTATCGTCTACCACCCCTTATACATATATATAACGGTTGAAAAAAAAACCAAAGTGTACGATGTCGTCTCGCCTTTAGTGGCAAAAGTCGCCGGCGCCTTTGCAACATTTTCCGACAACCACCTCCCTCACATCTCCCATTTCGACTTCATCCTTTTAAGCTGCAGATGGTAGAATGCGTGGGCTTTTGGGCTGGCGAAGGGCGGGAAAATGGGAACGGTGAAAATGGGTGGTTAACCGGTCAGTGGGTGAGTCTGTGACGTCAGAGGGTCTTATCGATCTGTGCCTGTTGCGGCGCACTCAATGAAACTCACCCCCAGTTTTCTACAACCACTGATCTGTTGCATATAATATTGTATATATATATATATGGAAAATCGTTTACGTGAAAAGCTCGCAATTTTCCGAGAAATTGCACTCGCATCCCGTTCATAGTATTTTCACTGATATATTAAATAGACTTGCAATTATCAATTGCGCAACTGTTCAATCAACCAAAAACATTTCATTATTCTCTAATGTTGAAAATACTCTTCCACTCTTACTACATTTATTCCATATATAATTTCTAAGATAATATTAAATTTCATTTATATTCATATATATAAAAAAAAACATTATAAATATTATATAAGAAACGTATACTATTTTTTTCAAATGCTTTAAAATGATATCCATTTCTTAAACGTCGACAAAGTTCCCTTTTGATAAAAAAAAGCCATAGATAAAACTACGAATAAAATTTCGACGAAAAAAAAACAGAAATAACTCGATATCGTTCCGTAAGTAAAAACTTTGTTTTTCTTATCGGAAATTTTCTTTTATTTTCGAGTCACCGAAACCGTTAGTTTTCATTAGTTTCACAATTTCGTCGAAACGCATATATCTTATCATTTCAGGATGGGAAATATACAATAATTTATTACAAATCGTTCTACTGAAATGCTAAATAAAATATTCGACAATTTTGATTTAACAAAAAAACATTTACAATAATAAAAATTTATAATAGTAAAAAAAAACAGTACAATTTTGTCAATTTTTGATTAACGATTTTATATTTTGTATATTTTTAAATCGTATATTATGATAGAAAATATTGTAATCTTTGATTTATCAAGATAAAATATTTAACGAAACAAAAAAAGTTTAAAAAACACTGAAACAAAATATTATAATAATCTATACATTATTTATTAGATTTTTTTTCGGAATTATTTATGAAAATATATTACGAAAAACACAAACATCGTGCTTTTTATACAGCCTAAACGTATATATACCATACACACATACACAAACACACACACACATATATATATACATATATATATATATATATATATATATATATATATATATATATATATATATATATATATATGCAGTAAAACAATTAATTATGTATTATTTTCGTTTTTCGGATGCACAACAAGCCGAAAACGTAAACAATCAGGGAGGGTTCGAATCCCCACGTGTAAACATTCTGAAATAAAGTGGACGGGTTAAGGTCGAATTTTGGTCCAAACAAAAACATCTCCCCCAAGGATAAGAGGACGATATCTTCGGCTGTAAATAATAGCACAACACTATAGATAAGTAGGGGTTAAAAATGTTCGGTGACCTAGATAACCATGTTGTCAACGTGCATTAGATATCATCCCTTATAATGCCCTTAAGAAAAATCCAATAGGGAACGCGAGCAATTTCATAGCAATTTAATGTGAAAAATATCAATTTAGTTGTAAATGCACACAAAATATATTTAATATAAGTTAAATTTAATAAAAAATAGTGTATTTTATACAATATGTGAAATCATTATGTATTATTTATATATATATTAAATTTTTATGAGCAATTTCATTCTAACGTATTTAATATCGTAGTAAAAATATATATATTTTTTTTTTTATTTAGTCAACCATTTATAGTTAAATAATATATTAAAGATTTTATTTATTGTTTTAATATATTTTCAGATACATTTTCGTTATATATTTTCAAAGTAAAAATAAAACTTTCAGATCATTACTTACACAACATTTTCATTCGATATATTGTATAAGGATTTTGCAGTCCATTAAGATATTACTTTTACTTTGAAGTTTCTCACAATCTTCAATCCGTTATCAAAAGATCGGATATTTTATATATAAATATAATATAATACTAAAATTATATTATATAACAAAAAAATAAATAAAATAATATTTTATAAAAAAAACATTGCATTACAGTATAAAAAAAAAACACATTGCATCGATTTGAATTTATAAACGTCGTTTTTATTCGATTTTATTTTGGAATGTTAACGGCATCGTTCAGCAAAAACGACGAGAAAACTAAAAGATGAATAGAAAAATAGAAAAAAGAACGATAGACAGGAAAAGCTTGCAAAAGAAAACGTGTAACAAACAAAGAATTGTTTCAACAGGTGGTCGATGCAAGTTATGCGGAAATATCTTCATATATATGTATATTAAAAAACGTTTTTTTTTCTGCAACTCTCACATTTAAAACGAGATCTCGATAAAAATGACGATTTTTATCTTTATATTTTTTTTTATTTCTGCATCATTCTATATGTTTATGTAAATTTTAGATTTCTTTTATTTCGTTGTATATGAATTTTAACATTATTTTTATAGTATATATTGAATAATTTAATTCGAATCTCTTCCAATCCTAAATCAATGATTCAATTTTCAATCTTTATATAAGTGATATATAATTGAAAAATAAAGTCTTTTAATTTATTAATTATATAATCTAAATGTATTCCATCTATTTTTTATCGTCATTTAAATAATTCTAAAATTTAACGTGTTCTATTTTACAATAATTTTAATTGCGGAATAATTAAGATATCGTCAAAACGACGGAAATTATTCGAAAAACTTGTTTTTTTTTTCGACGACAAAAAAAATAATGTTAAACGTCGATAACATGTAACGTTTTAATTTTTTTTTCGTCATATTATTAAATACACGAGGCGACGAAGGCTTTTATCGGAGAAAAAAAAACATTAACATGAACAACGTGTCGTAATGGAAAATTCGTCGGTTTTTCAGTATGCATTTTCATTAACGAAAACGTTTAACAATTTCCATACGCCTTCTTTAATATAATTAAAATGATAAGTTTGGATAAAATGAATATTTTGAACGTTTGAAAAATACCAGTAAATATCTATTAATGTTTTTAATATTTTAATAATAATTATTATTACTATTTACAGTATTAATTATATTAAAATTAATTGTAATATATTTTTATTAATCAAGTACAGACAAGCAAAATATTCATAGTATTTAAATATATATATATGGTATATATATATATATATATATATATATATATATATATATATATATAATAAAATATTTTTAAATCATATAAAATTTATTTAAAAAAACTATTATATCGCAATGATATTTTGACATCGTCAATTTGGACTTTTGGTTCAGTCGCTATTTTAGTAAAATTAATGTGCAACAGGTCTTCGGGTTCAAATCTTAATTCGTTACTTTCATTTCAATTTTATTTTTTGTCGTAACCGAAATAAAAAATTATATTATTATTTAACGAAATACAAACGTTTTGCAAGTAGAAAGATCGGTTGAAAAAAAAATTAAATTCACGAAAAAAAAATAATAATTAAGCACTGCGAATTTTGCTAAGAAAACGCATTCTAATCATTATTTATAGTATTTAAAAATGTTTTCGTTTCATTAATAAAATTGTAAAATAGTTTTTTTTTGATAGACAAAAAAATGAATTAATAAAATAAATTATCGATATATTTTACATTTAAAAAAATGGTACATAAGTTATAAAGGCTTTGTGAAACTTTTTCATGCACGATAATGCCGACGGTCACGCGTTAAACTTTTAATCTTATCCAAGAGCCGTTTCTCGCTTCTTTCTAAATCTCTTTCGTCTATCACTCTCGATCTCACATAATAGATGCATATTTCCGTCTCTCTCTCTATTTTTTTATACTAGTTGTGACTCAACGCGTAATTTTGCAACACCCTGTATATATATATATATATATATATATATATATATATATATATATATATATATATATTATACGGTCGAGACGACCGGCGATTGTACGGCCTTCGAAGGACGTTCGATAGACCGACGACAGACAAAAACAGAAACAATTTTGAACCGCTCACTCACTAAACAAGTCACGTTAACAAGTGGAAACACTATTTTATGCATGAACTACATATTTATTTGTGTGTATGTATTATATATATATAAAATATAAATCTGTGATAGCACAAAGAGAATGTCTCCAATTAAAAAATATATATATATATATATATATATATATATATATATATATATATATATATATATATATATCAAAGTCGAACCAGGGAATGTAGAACTGTTCGCTATAATTTGAAGAAAAAAATAGGTAGATAAAACGAGAATCGATATTTTAAAATGCGATAGCTGTCGGTATATGCAGTCGTTCTTTTTTTTTAAATAGAATTGTAGAAAGAATACGTAGAGATATAATAGACTCGAAAGGATGAGAGAGTGAATCGTAAAAATAAAAAAATATTTATTGAGATTTAAAAGATAATCATTAGAAGTGAAAAATTTACTTAGTTAAAGTGCGTCAACTCTTATGACTATATGACATAAGTTGATTAATTTGTTTTAATATCGTAATATAGGTCGGTCGTAATTCAAATAATGATTTTCTTATAAAATTATATTTTTTAAAACTACAGAAATTTATAGAATAAACAATATATTTTACAGATATTTCTTTTTCTCGGGGAAGACAACAGGAAACCATTGATGTTTATCCAGGAAAAGCCGTATTAAATAACATATATCGGTCAATATATACATGTTATGAAGAAAAATTAAATTTATATAATAAATATAATAAGTTTTTCCTATATTATTTCATATAATAAGTGCGAAAACTTTAATATATATTATAACGGAAGACTGATGAGCGTGTATCTGAGAAATTTGATTGGATGCGCAATAAACGAATAGAAAATTCATCATTCTGTTGTTTGTTTTTTTTTTTGCGAACTGCACTATATTTTACAAAATGAAACATTACTGGGTCATATTTTTTACTTGTGATATATCCGACTTTGTCGCTCCATATATCGCTCCCTTTCACTTCTCTCACCGTTTTTCTCTCCCCCTCTCTCTCTCTTTCTCTCTTTATTCTATCTTTTTCAGCGAGAAACGACAAAATATGATGCAACACGTTCAAGAAATAATCCGTTGCAAGAGAGAACGAATTTGCAATACGGCGCAAATGTGACGAAATGCAAATCTTGCAACGGCAACGTTTAATAATAACAGTAATAATTTTGTACGATAATAAGTTTAAAACTGAAAACGTTCGCTTCTAAGGTTCGCGATGCGCAAAAATTAAGGCTTGAAAAATAAACGGTCAAAGTAGCGATTATATCGCCGAATTGCGAATATGTAAAAAAAAAAATATCGACTGCGCTAGGGTCCATCGCGGACCTAAGTTCAATTTTCAATCGTTCACATATTTTGTATAAATAAATTATATTTTTTAAAATGATTTGTGGGAATTCGAATTTAGAATTAATTAATGCATTGTTTTAATCTGCACTTCTTTAAGTATGGAAACAAACATTTATTTTAAAAGAAGAGCGATGCATCATTTTGTTCGCGTTATCCATATTTCTGTCAATATTTTCCCGAATATTTATTATGCATATAATTATTCATATGTATATTAAAGAAACACATATTTTCTCTTCTGTTTTAATTTTGAAATAATCAATAAAATTATAGTAAAAATCGAGGAATTGTTTTCATATTATTTCTTTCGCTTTTCACCGAAACTTTCCCTTTCTTCTATCATTATTAATTAAGCCAGCAATATTCAATCCATATTTTTGACGAAGATTAATTATGAAGAGTTGAAAAGTTTTCAATATAAATATCTAATATACTCTACTTTTTTAACATCACATTTTATCCAATTACATATAAATTTTACAAAAAAAAAAATTATATTGCAATAAAAAAATTTTTCATTAAATATAAAATACAATACCATATAATTTAATTGCAGTATAAATGCGACACGTAAATTAAAAAGAAATGAACATCACTGACATAAATGATTCTTATTAAATAAAAAATTATATATATATATATATATATATATATATATATATATATATATATATATATATATATAAAGAATGTCTTTCATTTTACGGTTTATAACACTTATAAATAATTGAATGCTTTATTATATATATATATATATATATATATATATATATATATATATATATATATATATATATATATACTGATAAATCACGTGAACATTCTGAGAAGATGATACATTTCGCAACATTTAACCCAGATACGTGCACGAATTTTCACGAAACGTTCCACCGCGAAAAAATATAAACGATCGCGTTACAAAATCGACCGAATAAATTCATCGAATTGGTGCAAATGATAATAATAATTGTCTAATTTCATAAGTTAAATATAATTAAATTAATATAATTGACGCGTAATTTCGTTTGCCTTTTATTTGTGTCAACGGGTGCACTTTTTATTTGTAAATCGACTAGTTAAAATATGTAAATATTGTAAAAAAAAACGGATTAAAAATTTAATTAAGATTAAAAACACGTTTCGTATGTAAATTTTCATCGCTTATATAGTTTATAATTCAAATGGGAATTTTGATATAAATTTATTTACTATTATATTATTAGAAAAATAATTTTAATTATTCAAAAATATATAAAAAAAATATTGAAGATTTTTAAAAAAATCTTTAAATAATATGTGTATATTTTTATTTATTAAAAATAAGTATTTTATATATTATATATAAAAACATTATTAAAGATCTTTAATTAATGTAATAAATTGACTTTTAAATTTAAAAGCCAATTTATAACCAAAAAATATTTTTAAGCACTGAATTTTCAGTATTTCTAACATATATCAATTTTTTCTATGATATAATCACTAAAATGTATATTCAATAAATATGCAGATTTGAAAAAAAATAAATCCAAAATAAATATTGTAAGTCATAATGAAATATTCATACGAAAAATAAATTATCCGTCTTTTCTATTTTTTTTTAAATTTATGAAATATTCGTATACGTTTTTCTTCGACTTTGATGCTACGAATTTTTTCCGAAAAACCGTGGAAAATCCTCATAAAATAAACACACATCCTGAAAATCCTTATAAACGCGTTTCGAATAGTAACTAGGATTTCAACGTCATATATATCAAGATCATATAATATATTTATGTATTGTATTTCATTGTTGCTGTTTTTTAAAAAAAATCTTTTCATAGAATTATATATTATATATTTTTTCTTATGTAAAAACTTATTTTTTTTTCAACACAATATCTATTATGTTTTAAATATAAATGTCGACCGTAAAAATGTCAACGATTGTTTATTTGTTTTTGTAATAAAAGGATATTTATTATATTGATTTTTTTTCTGGCGATTTTTAAAAATGAATTAACTAGCAATTAACGATAATAATAAAATAAATGGAAAGACGGTTTTTCCTGATCGACGATAAGATATAATATTTCAGATTATATCGTAAATCAATAAGAATAAAATAATAAAAAAGTGATCACTGTTTTCTATTAATAAATTATATGTAAACAATTAAATTGGACTTTGCTTATTTAATATAAAAAATATTATCTACGATATAAAAAAATAATAGAAATCCCCTTTAAAATTTTATTGAAATATATATTTTATAATAAATTAAGTGTTTTATTTATTTTTCATAAATCATCATTTTGTTAACAATTTAAGATCTAATTTTTGCGATAATATTTCCTATTATTTTCAATAATAAATTAATTAAAAAATATAATTTAAAAAGTCGTATCGAAAAATCAAATTGATGACTCGGTTTTATATTTGTTAATATAATTAATCTATAAATTCATAAAATAATTTTAAAACTCATAAAATAATGTAATGTAATTAACGATTAAAAAAAAGATTGTATCATAACTAATCCAGAAAATTTATATAATTTAATTTAAATTTTTATTATATTTTGCATATATATATATATATATATATATATATATATATATATATATATATAGAAAATTTAAAATATCTTAATACTTTATACAAATATTTTTTTTCACTTCGAACCGCCGCAAAAGTTTCAATCATTTTAACGGATTAAATTCTATTTAATTTAATTTTCAACGGAAAGTCGACAAAGAAAACTTCAAACAAGATTTTTTAATCAAAAAAAAAATGGAGAAAGAACGACGTTTAAATGTTTACTTAAGAATTACAAAATTTATTGTACTGGAATAAATTATCGGAACGTTCCGCATTTTATATTGATCTCGTTTCATTCGCTAAAAACGCCAACATATTTTTTTTCATATTGAAAATCGAAAGCAAAAAAAAAAGAAAAAATACCGACCCTTTTTTATTTTGCTTCTTTTTTTTGAAAAAAAAATCACACGAACGATTTTCTCGTTTTATATTCGGTCGCCATTGTGCGATTTTCTGCCCCCCTGTTTTCGACCACAGAATCAAAAATGAAAAACCTCCCACGATAAATGTTGCGTTTTTTCCATTTTTTTTATCTCGTCGTAAATTGAAAATGAAATATAATGTTTAGATGCTCAGAAGGGAGGGGCGGGATGGAAGATCTATCTGATCTTTTGCCCTTTGGGACACTTTTGATGGACTCATTAAAAAGAGTAAAAGTTTACGATTGCTAAGATTTATCACGTTTTATTTTCGTTAATTTTTCCGACGGTGAAATTTTGTATAAAAAACGACGTCGCGAATTATTCCGTCAAAATGTCGGATAAAATGAAAATTATTTTTCTGTATAATATTAAATATAAATCGATATAAAAATTTATTACTTTTAAAATCAAATTATATTAAAAAAAAATCGAATTTAATATTTTTTTCCTGAAAACAATCGCATATATCGAAATGAAAATTATAATCGATATCAATTATCCGTATTATATTTTAAACGATAAACGGTTACGTAAATAATTATTAAATTCATAAATTAATTAACGCAATCGACAACAATCACTCATTGTAAATATTGTATATACAAAGCGTAATTAGAAAATTTTAATTATTTTCTCACGGTTAAAATCTGCTATAATATATATATATTTAATTAATGAATTTTCCAATTGCACTCTATTTATTCTGAAATACGAGTGATTTTAAATACGGTAATAATTTACGGCATTTTATAAATTTATATATTATTTTAAATAAATTTCTCAGAAATATATATATATATATATATAATCGCAACTTAAATATTATCTCAACATCGACAAAAGCTCTATAAACTATTATAAATCTAGGCTTCATTTAGTCCTCTTATTTAACTTTCTAAAGCGTATAAATCAGCGTTTTCCAACACGAGACATTTATTTCATCAAAAATAAAATTTAATTTTAAATGCATATTATATATTTTTTATTTATATATCACGTATAATATCAAAATGCTGATCTATTAAAATTTTTTTTTCTTAATAACCAAAAATTCATTTTAATATCTAATATAAAAAACTTCAAAGTTTACCGTATTTATAATTACAATTAGAAATATCAAATCTTTCAACTTTCCTAGATTGTATTAAAATAAAAAATATTATTTTAAATCATATATAAAGTATATAATTATTTTTATACGGACATTTTGAGAACCGAGTTAAGAGCAACGATTATAGCTATTTGCATCCATTAAATACTGATTTATCTATATAAACCTATTTCTAACAATCTAATATTTGATTTCTTGTAAAATTATACCGAAAATATTCCAAAATGAACAATTATCGTAAGCTCATTAATAAATTATAATAATAAACCGATATATTAAGATTTCATACGAAAATTAAATTTTCTCATATAAACCAATATTTTTTTCCCCAATAATTTCTATATAATCATAACGTTTTTATTCACAATATAAATATTATATAACGTAATCACCTTTCTGTATTATAAATAAGATAGCCGATCACCTTGTCTTTGTAAAAAAAAAAATAATAATAATAAAATAAAAAAATAAACATCAATTGACTTCGAACGACGCTCGCCTATCGTTATTTTATAATACTGTTGCGTAACGCGACGACAAACGTACAAACTCACACGTACGCCGTTTTCACTATACATCATCGACGTAATAATACGAATGAATTTATACGATCTTTCACTCGCATTGCATCAAAGTATGAAATGAATCAATCATATTTTTTTTCAGTATAATATTTCAATTGTGAAATATTTTAATGGTGATAAATTGTCGTAGATTTATTTATTTTTATTTTTGTTGTTTTGCTTTCACGCGTTAAATTTACGTATAAATTATTTTTAATTTTTTTTTATAGTTTATAAAAAGAATTTAGGTCGAAATAAGTATTTTTTTTCAAACTGCAACTCGAAAATGTGCTAATAATTATTTTAGAAAAAATTCGTGCGAAAAATAGTATTCAAAGTTATTTTTACGCACATTTTTTTATAAGAAAATTTTAAATTAAACATTTTAAAAAAAAAGGTACATAATATCGATATTTTTACATTGGAAAAGCTTTTTCAATAAAGAAAAATAATAACGTAACACAATTGAAACTTTTTTCATAAATAAAATCATATAAAATTTTACAAAAGCTCTACTTTACTATAAAGAAAGCTCTATTGCAGATATATTATATTAAACCGATGCTATCAATATTAGTGAAAAACTTTTTTTTTGCTTCGTCATCGATGAAGATAATCAAAAAGAATATTTATAAAAAAAATTGATAACAGAAAAGTGAGAGTACATATAATAAATAATAGGGAATTGAAATCGGCAAAAAAGATGCGATGGGAAAGTGAATAAAATTCGCTTGTATATATATATATATATATATATATATATATATATATATATATATATATATATATATATATATATATATATATATATATATATATATATATATATATATATATATATATATATATATATATATATATATATATATATATATATGAATTGGTTTTTGTATGGATATAATTGAAAAAGTTAACAAAGCACCTAAAAATACAATACGAAAAAAAATATAATAATAAGATTATTTTTTATATTAATAACATTTTGTGAATCTTATCATTTTTATTATATTGTTAATAATTAAATTAATAATATTTAGCTCATTTATATCATCAATTATGCTTTATTATATAGTCGAATCATTGATTATATAATAAACCTTAATTTTAATATATTTTTTTCTATTTATTAATTTTAATATATTTTATAAAAATTAAAAAAAATAATATATTATATTATAATAATTAAACATTTTTACTAAGGTTGCACAGTTTGTTGACTTGTATGTTTCTCTGATACAAATCTTGTAATCGATTTTTCGATAGCTTCCCAATATTTAATTGAATTAAAATTTTGAATACTTACTTATTATCCGTGACAATATATAAATCAATTAACAAATTTATAAATTAATTTTTTTTTTCAATTTTTTTTATATATTAATTGAAAAACGAGCAAATATCGGTTACTGTACATGTTGATAATATATTTTATATATACAATATTATGAATCTTTCACTATCCTGCGAGAATTTCGAACTAAATTGTGTGCCGTAACGAATTTATAACTTTATTTCATAGCTGAAACGCTATTAGTCGCATGTAATACAATTACACGACAACGTCGGAAAATCCCTCTATATGCACTATAATCGACAACGCGAAAAATAAAAATAAAATTTCACAATTTTAAACACAAATAAATACAACAATAATTATTATGTGGAATACGTTGAAAAAATAATAATTGATTATTCGTGTGATTCGAACGGCTTTCGTATTGAATTTAATCGTTAATAATGTCGAACGGTGAAATATTCGTGTCTGAAATGTTTAGAATCGACGAGCGAAACGTGTTTTCTAAGTGAAAAGGAAAAATTTAATACGTTTTAACGACGAAAAGTGTAATTTTCCAACGATGATTGAATGTGTGTAATCGATATGAAAGAAAAACATAGATATTTATAACGCAATGATATGTCTTAGAAACACCTGTAATACTTGTTTGTTATTGTTTTATTTTTAACCTATATTTAAATTAAAAAATACGAGTGTTTAATGATAGAAAATTATTTTTTTTTCTCAATACATAATACACACACACACATACACACACACACACACACACACACATATATATATATATATATATATATATATATAATAAATTATTTATAAAATATATAAAGGTCATTAATAATTAAATTTTTCATAATGAAAAATTGTATTGTTTTGATTAGAAAAAAAACAAGGATATTAAACATCATTTTTTTGATCTGATATTAAATATCGATATCTTAAAATAATTTTAAAAATTAAAAATGACGTATAAAATATTTTTTTTATAATATTTTTACGAAGAAAGCTAAAATTTATTGCATTATGAATGTTGTATAATGTAATGATTTTTTTATTTAAATAATTTTATTATATATAATATATCTTTTTCATAATACATTGTAGTTTTATTGTCATATATATTATATATTATTCAATTTAAAGCTTTCAACATTTTCAAATTATCGAAATTCAAATTCACTTTCATTTTTTTTTCGCTATTATATAAAAATGCAATTATTAGAAAAACATAAATAATAAAATAAATCACGCGTTATTATCGACATATTACAACGCTGAATTTTAATAAATTATTGAATAATAAAAATCAAACGTAAAATTTTAGTATTATTATGAAATTGACGAACGATTTGTGTGCTGTATTATATATGTCGAATATAAAATTAATTTTGTAAATGTTAAAAATAAAGTTTAAAGAAAGTTTTCGTTCATTTTAAACTCGAATCATGTGCCAAAAGGTTATCTTAGTTAATATTAATGTGATCGATAATATAATTTGTTATAAAAACAGTCGAAAATTTTTTGCGCAGTAATCGATTTTAAGTGTCATTTATTCCAAGACTATCTTTATTTTTCCTGTAATATCTCATGTTAATCGATTTATATAATTTATATATATATATATATATATATATATATATATATATATATATATATATATATATATATATATAAGGTATAGACCATGTATATAATATAAATTATTCGAAAAATAAAAGTGACGTTCCGGGATTATTATATATCTTGGAAATATCGACAAGATTAGATTATTAAACCGATTTATGAAATTGACAAGGGTTGATTACAATATAATATACAATGTATATAAAATCCTATTTATCTAAAAACGTCACAAGCATTTAGCGAATTTAACAAAATTTACAATTCTGAGATCATAATAATACATATTATATAGTATATAAAATATGACAATTGCACATTTTAATTATAGATAAAATATTTAATTGATATTGACATTGAAATAAAACAATATATACGTATTTATTTAAATAAATAAAAAAATACACGATATGAAACTTGTAATTATAAATTGTAATTGTTTACAATTATTATTCATACCTTTCTATTACCATATTCATCGATAGGACAACTGAAACGGCGTATATTTACCGAGTTGATTTAAAATAATAATAACAATCACCAATTTGACCTCAGATAAAACAGAATACGAACAACTCAAATTAATATACTGTATATAATTATTATTTTTAAAAGCCGTATTTAATCATAGGTGATAAATAAAAGCAGAAGTTGGTAACCTTTTGCCGTGATATGATTTTGAATTCAAACGATACGTATACCATATATATGAAATCATAATGGAGTGTTTGATGGGGGAATAAAATTAAATAGTATATATATTTTTATATAAATATATATATATATATATATATATATATATATATATATATATACCATATATATATATATATAAATATAATATATATGATGAAAATATGTAATCTCTTGAAATCTTCAATATGTTGGAAAATGTGTTTTCAGATGTAATCTTGGATTTAGTGGAGTTTTCACTTAAGGGGATTGAGATACACCTTGAAACAACTATTTGTTGTTTCTTCGTGGTGAAACTATGGTTGTATCAAAATTTATATACATATATATATATATATATATAGGTAAAAAATAAAAAAAACTTATGTAAACATCTCACCGACGCTTTGAAAATAATCCAAGAGGCGTGTATTTGCATTTTTACCGTGGAAACGTGGAAAAGCGAGAGGCGGAAAATGTTCGCTTTATCGGGAAAAATCTTACCTGAAACAGAAGGAAAAGTTTTAATTTAAAACATGATCGAGATGAAATCTATTCTATTTTAGTATAAAATTTATATATATATATATATATATATATATATATATATATATATTTAATTGTTAATGATAAAAAAATAATTTCATATAAAACATATCAAAATTAAAAATATTCATATAAAAAATAATATTTATAAAGGTCACATTATATAAATAAACAAAATGAATGCAATCAGTTATCAATCACAAAAGTTAATTTGATAAACCGTTGCCAGGTTAATAAATTGCATTTAACCCTTGGGTCATCGTTAAATTTTTAACCTTTAATATCTACATTTGATATATTAATAAAAATAATAATGATTCGTTCATTTTACAAAGTTTTAAATGTGTTAAAATTAACTCATAATCTTTAATATTGTATTGAAAAACAATGTTGTCTTTTAATAACTAAATTCTTCACATAAAAAATAATTATCGTCAATAATGAATAAAAAAATATTATATTTTCATTAATTAATATATTTAAACGCAATATATATATATATATAAAAAGTTGATAAAAAAAGTAATAAAACTTTTTTTTACTTATATATTAGCCAAACAATATATAATGAAAGACCTTCGATAGCCTGTTTCAGAGATTTGAAACCTTTTAATGATAAAAGGTCACATTTAAACATTGTAATTTTTATAGATATGTTATATATAAAACACATGCACCTAAATTATTCGATTATTAAAACTTCATTTGAAGGTCACATAAAGTTTAAAAAATTTTAGTAAACAATCTGAAGACCGCAGATTCTCAACATTTAACAATAAAAATTTATAGTAATATCATTATTTCATTATACAAGGAAAATTTTTTTAAATATAATAAATAAATATCTTCAGATATAGATTTTGATAATTATAAGTCACGTATTAAATGTTATAATGTACGTGATTATTTTAGTATATTAAGTGAATATATATATATATATATATATATATATATATATATATATATCATTTATCAAAAAAAAACACAATTGCACATATGTATATTAAATATGTGGTTACTTTTAAATTTTAAATGTCATATTGAATGATTCACTCGATGATGATACATAAATTTTTGTATTAAATTGATATAACATGAAAATATGTGTTTTTAGCATAATTAAATAAAATTTGATATATTATGACATATTAAAATTACTTCTTTATTAAAAATATATAGATAATATTGATAAATATATATCAAAATAATTTTAATTATTAAAACTCTATAATAATTAAACGTTTCGTAGATATAAATAAATGTGTAAAATTAGTAATATTTTCCTAATTAACAAATTTACACATGGAATAATCTGATGATGCATAATAATAAAACAAACAAAATCTGAGCATAGAGCAAATAGTACAATTATGTCTATCGTACATTTTCGTTAATTTGCGGTAAAACCGGATAATGATGCACACACACACACACACATTTACAATATACCAATATTGTTATCATTAATTAATAAAATAAATATTTAATTATTTCATATGAATTTTATGAGATATTGAAATAAATATTTAGTCAAATTTTAACAATGACTGTGCGTTGTGTGAGATTGAATTTGAATAATCAGAAGGATATTGTATTTATTATTATATTGAAATTTATAAAATTCTATATTACTTTTAATCGGATTATACGAATTTCGAAATTCGAACGCCGCACGGAGGGGGGAGGGGTGCCGGGAAGAGTTTTGTTTATTTATTTATTATTTATCGAAGAAATTTTTAGTCGCCGCTCAAAATATACACTGCCGTATGAAATATGAACTGCGGTCACTTCGAAGTGGCATCGTGTAAAAACCCTTTTTTGACCTTTGAACCGTCGTTTAATTTTAACCGAAAAGGGCGATCTACCTCAAATCCGAGCAACGAAATTAGTTAAGAGGGTTTTACGTGCTATCGACGTCAAATATTCATATATAGTTTGCGAATTTATGTTTTTATTCGTGAATTATATATATATATATATATATATATATATATATATATATATATATATATATACGATTATATGAAATACACTATAAATTAATATGAAAGTCGTTATTTAAACAGGATACTACGAGAATTTCCGGGAAAATACTATCCCTTTTTTAGTACGATTGCGTAAACTAACCGCACTAAGCCGAAGTTAATTCATATTAATAGAGAATAATTTTTAACGAAAAAAAATTGACAAATTAACGATAAAATGTTCGTCCGAAATTTTGACAGTATAAAGATTAAATTATCTTGAAATATTTAATTATATAATAAATTAATAAGTTAAAATGTTTTTCTGAAATGATAACATAAAATTTTATACATAGATGTATTATGAGTTTGGTAATGAGAAATAATTAGAAATTAATTAAATGTTAAAAACCTTCCTAAAATAGTATATTAATGATTTGTTTTATTATTTAACTACGGTACTTCAATTTTTTTTTTAATATCGATTATATCTAATTTATATTTTATAAAATTTTGATTACAGTTAATAGAAAATATATTAAACAAAAAAATGGTTAAAGAAAATAATATTTTTTTAGAAGAAATATATAATAATTTAATATTTAAAATTATCTCTGATGAATTAGATTAAGAATGTGGAACTTTTTTGTTTTGCAAAGGTCACTTCTTAACAATTATCAAGAAAAAATATAAAATATCGAAAAAATATATTACATAAAAGATTGAAAATTCCCCATTTTTGAAATAGGTTATCTATTTTGATTGAATATTTTATATAAAAAATTAACTATTGATAAAACTTATTAATTTTTACTTAAATGTGTAATTTCATAAGAAAAATATTAATATATATATATATATATATATATATATATATATTTTTTTTTTTTTTTTAATTAAATAATATCAATACTAAACATAAAACAAATGATGTTAATGAAGAACTATAACTTAATTTACGTTTCATTCTAGCTATTTTTATATTCTATTATCGCGATAGACGTGTCTAATTTAGAGCGCCGAAAGCAATTTTATCCAAAGCGTCCTTCGTATATTTGTAAATCTTTTCTCTCTCACTTTCTGTCATTTTTATTTTGCACGAGGTGATTTAGAAAATTTTCACGATGATGAAAATGAAACGATGTAAAATTACTATACGGACCACCGATGGCAACAAGCCTAAACACTCAACGGGCGATTAGTGCTGATAATAGGAAAAACGACGGGGTGTAAATGACACTTGATAAAAGTGCGAACGAAGAAAATCAATATATATATATATATATATGTGTGTGTGTGTGTGTGTGTGTGTGTGACACTGTTTCCAAGTGTGAAAAACGAAGAAAAATACACCATCGAAAAACATCGTAAAAATGTTTTTCGATGTTTAAGTACAAATTTAATATATATATATATATGGTATATAGTAAACGGCTTAAATAATATTTTCAGTGTAAATAGCACAACTATAATGTGACGTGTAATAGCACAATTAGGTCACAACTAAAACGGGTTATATATAATTTTTTTTTTTTTTTTACTCAAAAGACCGCTATTTTCTCTTAATTATTTTTTATTATCTATTCAATTTTCGCTTAATTATTTTTTCAATTATTCATATCGGACTTACGAAAATTACGTTAATCGAAATTATTTTTAATTTTAGGCGAGCTTGAACGCTTCTGACCGGTGATAAATAATTTTGAAGCATTGTTGCCATGCAAATAGATTTGTTTTGTAATTTTCCGATCGATTATTGCATATTGAATCAGAATCATATTTACAAACGTACTACAGAAATCCAACTTTTATATCGACGTTTCTCAATATTCATATTTCAACTTTAAAATATCTAAATATAAAAAAAAATCGTTAAACTACAATTTAATAGTCAAATTTGACTCTTCAAAATAATTAAATATTTTGTGAATTTTGAATTTTCCGGCTAAAATTTTTTTTAACCGGTATAGAGTGAAAGTTAAACAAGAACCTAAATAATATAATAAATTTATAATAACATATCCAACACATTATTTAGTAATATTTTATATAATGAGTATATTTTAAATAATAAAATATTCGTATGACGCAAACCAACAATGTCTTTATATTATGTATTATATAACGAATTTATATTTTTAAACAGTTAAACGTTATAATTATGATATTTTTCCGAGTAATAAAATAAAATTCATATGCAAAACAATGTAATATATAATTTTCAACTGCATTAATAGTGATTTTTGCACATTTGATATATTGAAGTGCATACTTTATGATAAAGAAACACACTAATTGCACAGATAACATAGTGTACGCAGAATTTTTATTGAAATTCGTGCAAAAGTAATCATAATCTATATATATATATATATATATATATATATATATATATATATATATTTATATACAAACCCGGTTTATCTACGAATAATAATAATAAAATGGACAATTTTGCAAAAGTGACAGATAAAAATGATTGATTTTCCATACGTAAATAATGATAACATTCATTTACATGTCGATGTATATATTTATTCTTTAATTATGTTTTAATCCTTTTTGTATTCAATTTTAAAAAATATATATTTTTACTTTATATATTTAGATTACTACTAAATTTGAAATCGTGGAAAAAAAACAATGAATAGGATAGATCAAAAAAAAAATACACACAAATTAAATAATAAACGTCTAAATTAATAGTGAAATTAAATAAACATTGATTAATCTGACTATTTACGATTGCCTTATTGGGTTAAGCGATATAAATTTGCGCAATTAAAATAATTGATCGTTTTCACCGCTTTAATTAATACAGTGAAATAGTTAAACATTTCAAATTAATATTTATATAAAGCGAAATAATTTTATTATTTAAAAATCGTTATATTCGATATTTTTTTCATCGATAGCCGTTTTATTTTTTAACGTGCGTGATATAAAATTAATGATTAAACTCTCGTTTAAAATTCGTATTATTTTTAACTGCGGATTTAACTATGAAAAATGTTTGAAAAATCTATATTATAAAAGATCGATTTAAAATTTATATTATACATAAAAATAAATAAAATAACACACATACACACGCGACATAATATTACGCATTATTTTCATTTTATACAATATGAATTAAGTTCATTCACCTGTTAACCTACTAAGCGCATAACCATAATGGCAACATTACATATTTCTAGTAGCAGTTAGAGAGCAGTTCTAACGATACTAGTTCAATAGTTTACTATCCAATATATATATATATATATATATATATATATATATATATATATATATATATATATTTATATATATAAACACAAATCGAGCTCCGTGTACCCGTTTCCATTTTCCTTGAAACCAGTCTGTAATGTCTTTAGAAGCGGCTGCATTCTAAAGCCGAACCGATTATTACGTAAAAACTTTGTACGACAACGAAAATTAATAAACAAAACATAAACAAACGATATCCAATTATACGAGAAATAAATATATTCGTGCCGTAGTTTGACGATTAAGTTCGTTACCAACGTTAATGCGCTCAAATTGGTCGCGAGTGTTCGTAATCAGTCAGCTATCAATAAAATTATAAATATTATAATATTTTTAAAAGATTCAAAACCACTGAATATATATATATATATATATATATATATATATATATATATATATATATATATATATATGAATTATACTATTTTACATACATATTTAAACATCGTTCAATATACGTAAATATTCACATAAATATGTGTACACTGTTAAAAAGACAGTTATTATATACATTAACTATCAAATTCAAAAACAGACTTTTATGCGTTCTTACGTTAACTTTAAAAGGTTTCACGTTAAATTTTACCATCTATTTACTATATATATATATATATATATATATATATATATATATATATATATATATATATATATATATATATATATATATATATATATATATATATAATTTATATTTATATTTATATATTTTCATTTGGCGTTACCAAACTTTTCTCGTATCTTCAACTTTACATTTTCACACTCGACTTTATCTCTATGAGAATCGCAAATATTTCACATAAAGAGCTATCGAATTCCGTCAACGATAATAATAATATATATGTATTTAAGGAATGAATATGTAAACCAGTCGATTGTATCACGAATTTGTAAAGGCGGCTAAGAAACGAGTTTTTTATTTATTTTTTTTTTTTTGAAGTTAAAAATTATAATATATTGATTAAAAAAAATGTCACACGACACACAAAATCGAAAACGAGCACTCGTTTACGATTTTACATTAGCATATATACGATTATAACACTCTTTTCCTCGTTAATCGGTCATTTCGTTACTTCGACGAGGTATCGACTTGGAAAAAACTTTTTTTTTTCAATTCTTATATTACCATAGATTAGTGTTATTGCGTGTATTTTACTTCTTTATAACGAAAAAAATTTTTTTTCTATATAGTTTTTTCATATACAAATGACCGTATCTTGTAAATTTGATATTATCAACTAAATATTTTTCCTCGTTTAGGTCACACCTAGATTTAAATTTTATAAATATAATATTTTAAATATTATTATTGAATAGATAAAAAATATATTTAGATGAAAAAAGTGAAATTTTATTGATTTAAAATGTCTTTACAATATATAAAATTAGTTAGAGAAAGTAGTAATTTGATAATAAATCGTATTCATTAAATAAAAATGTTTTTAAACTGAACTAATTATTTTAAACTATTTAAAATATTAATAATCGATATATAAATAAAAATAAATAAATTGAATTGGGAAAAATTTTGAAATTATTGAAAAAAATTAATAGTTTTACTTAGATATAATAACGCATGAATTATTACATTTATATATCACGCAAAAGACGAATAATAAAGCAATAAATTGTCATGTATTTATAATAAAAAAATTAAACTACGAATTAATTTTTCAATTATATATAAGAAGTGGGCAGACAGACTCGAAATATGAATACCAAAAAAAAAAAAAAAATACATATATATCAAAAAACAGTAAAAGTAACGGAGATATATTAAAAAATAAAAAAGTAGGTAACGAGCCGGATCGAGGTTATAAAATATACAATTATCATAATTTAAATGCGAAAAAAAAAATATTTAAAATAAAATAAACGCGGCCGAATTTCGATTTCTAGCAAAAATGTATAAAGAAAAAAATATGCATATTTCCCCCCACTCTTTTGTGGTACCCCTCCCCGTTAACAGTATGATGAATGAATGAAATGAATGAATGCGAAAAAAATACATTAGAAAGTAAATATATTTATATATATAAATATATTTATATATATATATATATATATATATATATATATATATATATATATATATAAATGAAAAAAATCGAAATTTAAAAATTCGATTATCAAAGAAAAAAATGTCGAATATTCGTCGGTTCGCGTGTCTGTGCGCGAGTAACGCTCGCTTTCGATTGCGTCGAAGAATTCGGTTTCGTTCGTGCGCAAGGTGATTTTTGCACGCCATCATCGTCGTTTGAGAACATCTGGAAAATGGGTCATTGTTAAAAATTGCGAAAGTTTATATATATATATATATATATATATATATTTGCAGATGTTATTCGACGATTATTATCTTCTTTATTTCTTGATTTTATTTTTATATTACATTTTAAGAATCATTACGTTCGATTCTTCCTTTTCATTTTTAAAATTAATTTTTTCAACTATTCAATCTTTTTTTATTTAATATATTTTTTTACATTTTTTTTCTCCAAATATGAATCACTTTCTTTCTCAATATCATATCAATTTTTTTCCAATATGGACGTTCACTTCATCAGTAAAGTTTTTGTTCTATGATTATCTTTAATAATCCAGTCTTAACAATTGGTATCATTTTGGTTCGTTTGTTCCTATTTTACTCTATATACCATATAAAAGTTTTAAAATCATTCTTCATATCAGATAAAAAATAACGAATTGAAGTTAGTTGTTTATTCTAGCTTTCAATAGAATATTTAAATATATAAGTATTTATCAGAAATATTATATTTTTGAAATACATCTAATAAATAAAATAAATAAATTTGACAAAAATAACTTGTTAAATAACAGTAAACTAAACGATAACTGTGATTCAACAGCGTTTCTCAATATTATTTAAATTAATCTCAAAAACTATACATATAAATACTTTTTAAAATACTTAATAGTTCATAAATTATTAATTTTTATTATTTTTTCGATTGTAGATATACATTATTTTTTATTTATAACAATAATTTGAAAAAAAAAACATTGAAAATATAAAATAAAAATAATTGAGGTCAACCTAACGAAATTTTAAATATAATTTATTGTACTAAAGCTGATTGAAATTTATGAAATTATATCGCTAAACCATATATTATAACATATATATAGTAGAGTTAAATTTTAATTAATAAAACGAACCGTATGACCATGGAGCAAATACGTGATTCAATTGGGAATCATGCCGCATCACAAATTAAAAAATAAATAAATATTCACACATTTCGAAATATCAACATTGAAAAATCGCATTTTTATCAGCCTCATATGGACATCGTTCATATTAATAATGGTGTGTGTCAAAAAAAAATATTTTGCTACTTCTATACGGACTAGAATCGCTTTCAAGGACCACTTAGATCCGATTAAGCTCCTTTTTCTCAATACTCAATCATTTTGCGTTGTTTATATATATATATATATATATATATATATATATATATATATAATCACTGCTTTATATATAATCTGTTATAAATATGATTATAAGATACAATTTGAATGAAATGCGTCGTAATTAAAGTAAGCGGATCGATGTACAAATTTGTACATCGATCTACTAGCAAAAACTTTGATTAGGATAAAAAATTTATACTTTATAATATCAAAAATTTTGTTTAGAATAATTATATTTTATATACATTTGTTTTATATATTTTCTATAACCTTATATACTTTTGTATTGAAGATATTTTTTTAGTGATCTTAAATAAATTCAGAATGTGTAACAGACATGTGTAAAGGTTTTGATAATTATAGAACTATTAAGAAGATTATCTAAGATACTATGAATAGAAAAATACTATAAAATCTAAGAAAAATAAGTCAAAATTTATTTTTTATATAGTTAATTGACTAAAGGCACAAATATGACAAACTAAATTGTGATGTGATATTGGATATATAAAAATTAGATATGGTATTTGTAATATTTTTGATGACCCTGTAAATGTATCTAGAAATTTTAATTGGATATCCAATGATCAATCAAATCTAGTTATTCTAATATTTTTGAATTCACATTTAGATCCACTTCTAGTTGAAATATACTCGATTAATCGATAGAAATATTAGAATAAAATTGACGAAAGCGATCGCACGATAATGAACGCTAATTTAGCATACAGCCTATTCATATTTCAACCATTCATATTCGGATTAGCCTTATTAATGCAGACATTATATTTAATCGAGCAAACGGTCTAAATGATGGAAATTAAGCTCGCCGACAACAAAAAGCCGATGTTGCCTTGGTTTTATGATGAGCTAAACTAAAAATATGGAACGGATTAGAAAGGCATTTCGATGATACGACGCCGCGATGATCTGGGATGAGATATTTAAATCGAAATCGAATCTACATGCCGATATCATGAGCGAAGCAGTAAAAGTATTAACGGTAAATCGAGACTCGTTTTTAATTGAATGTGGAAAAATCGTGTCGAGGTTTAGATAGGGAATGCGAGTATGAAATGACAACGCGACAATACTTCAATAATACATACAAAAAATAAATAAATAAATAAATATATATATATATATATATATATATATATATATATATTTCTAGTTTATCTATGCTATAGAAAAAAAAATATTTACTTCAAAGTATTGTTATATTAAACTTAGCAGATTTATCCTGTATAAATAGGTCAGAGAATCCAGTTTAAAAGGCAGTACGTGTGCCGTTCCAACCTCTTATGACTCTTTCCTCTCAACATGTCATCCTGTCATGCCCTAGGGAACTATCTTTCCGTGCCTGACCCACAATCGTTTCATACTCACGATCCACACGAACAACCATTTAACATTTCGTTCCCGCAGTTAAGTCATAATTTCATTTGTGTCAGTGTTTCTGAACTTTTTCCTTTATCGTGTTTCACTTTTTCAGATTTATAATTAATTTTAATTTTTTTTTATCAATAGTCAGTATTTATTATATAATATTTTTTTTAAATTATCCGTAATACTTACTTTTTCTAACTATTATCAAAAATTGTTGTTAAAACTTTATTATTAGTCAGGAAATGTACATTCTATTTATAGATTACCTAACAAAATTATGTATTTTGACAACCTTCGATTATTTTTATTTACAAATAAACACGTGTATATATGAAAAAAAATATTTATGCCGGGTCATCGGCGTCTACAACAACATAATTAATCGTAGTCTCGAATAACTGTAGAAGTTGTAGCGATTCATTTAATAGTATTTATTACAGAGATCGGCCTCGATGCGGCCTTGCCGCTTTGCCTGTCGACGTCTTTTGTAAAATATAAAGTACAACCTCGTGTAAAATACGGTTTAATATATAATGATGATGACGTTATTCGACGATACCTCATCGTCGGAAGGAATGCGAAACGTCTTCCCGGAAGGAAAACTTGAACGATGACTTTTCTCTTATATCTTTTATTTTTCTTCATTCTCGTCTCGTTTTTATATAAATAAATAAAGCGGTGACAGCGTAAAGTTTGCGTATGCCTGGTGGGAAAATTTTTTTTTTCTCGAGAAAGTGCCGCTAAGAGCTTACGGCAGCTTGAAGGATTTTGCACTAAAACGTACTCGTAATACTTTGTATTTTCTGCATTTTCACGTATAAGCTTTTTTCATAAAATTTATATATATATATATATATATATATATATATATATATATATATATATATATATATATATATATATATATATATGTGGTTGTATACATTATGCTATTTCTTTCTTTTTACGTTCATTCATTCGTCTTTTTTGCATTTACAGTATAGTTTTAATATTTTTAGTATACTTCAAAAGTACCTAATAACTGGTTCCTATTCTTTTTTCATATACTATATTTCTTATATCAAAAAAATTCATAAAATTTCTTCAACGGTAATTCGTTAATTAGAATATTTTTGGTACATCGAAAATTAAATTCATAATGTATTTAAAAATTAACGATAAAATATTTATGATTTTTAGAATATCAAACGAGTCGCTGTAAAAATATTTTACATTAACCGCAGCTCAATGATCAATAATATTATATAAATCATTATGATTAAAATTTTTATATTTAAAATTAAAAATGTTTTAATATTTTTTTCATTATCATTTTTTTTGACATTTCCGACATATGTATTTCGTTTTGAATACTTCTGAATTTTTTGCTCACCGACAAATTCCTGAAATTTACAACCGTTCACCGCACTAGAAAAAAAAAACACTTCAAATTACTAATTATCGAATAATTAGAATTATTGAATAATCAACGAGCGTTCAAAAAATAAATGTATATTGATATTTATATCACAAACCATTTTGTCGGTATGCAGTTTAGAAGGTGGACTAGATACGACATTCTAGTTCGAAAAAAAATATTTAAAAACCGAAACAGCTATTCTTATATAACAAACTGCCGGATAAATTGCCAATTAAGGGTAAATGATATATCTAGAAGACCTTCGAGTTTTATTACAGCAAGTAAAAGTACTTAGGTGGGCTATGTTTTTTTTTTACCCACAGGCTATATCTTGCCTGCAGGCTCTGTTTAATGCATAGATCACAATTTTCCACTTCCAACTTAAATAATGACAATAATTCGAAAATTAAAAGGGAGCAGAGCTATTTCAATATCTTTTTTTCTTTAATTCCAATTGCATCTATCATTAGATATTATAAAATAATTTCAATAAAGTTGATAACATATAATATATATATATATATATATATATATATATATATATATATATATATATATATATATATATATATATTAGATCACATTTATAATACATTTTATTTACATATTGCTGAGTAAAATTAATGTGAATTAGAGCTTATCAATTATTTTAGATTAGCAGAAAACATCAATCATACTGATAACGATTTGCAAATATATATATATATATATATATATATATGTCTGTGTGTGTGTGCCTCACATTTATAATTTTGCTGACCATTTAATATATAAAAGATAAAGAATAAATTTATTCAATTGAATTGTATTAATAATTATTATTAAAAATATGAAGAATAATCGTCATTAATATACAAGAAACAAAAATATTATTATAATATGTCATATAAATTATTTACTCAATCTAAATCTAATGTTTTAATTATTAATCCGATAAAAATATATTTTATATATTATATATAGAAATATCTCGCATAATACGGAAATTAATACACTAACCATAACCGTTGTCAATTATTGCAACTTTATCCTTTCGCCGTAACTTGAAAAACATCGCCTAACTAAATATAATAACAGCGTACACTTCGTCTATCATTAGTCGCCATTAAATTAGTCACGACAGGCGAAAACCAATTCCGTCTAACATAGTCAACGTCTTACCGATACGACCTGTATAATAAATACGGCGATTAAGCGCCTTGTAACTTCGTCCGTCCTGTAACCGGTGTTACGTGCGTCCGTAACTGCGTTATATAGTTATACATCGAAAACTTACAAATATATAGTAGAAGACGTTGTATGTGACGAAATAGAAGAAAGAAAGAAAGATAGAAAAAAAGGAAAGGCAAAAAAAAGAACGCATCATATGTATGGGCTTTCTTAGATATAATATAATAATATAATATATATATATAATTTCTTTCTTTCTTCTCTGGTCTCGTCTGTTGCGTCATATCTCTCTTTTATAACGACCTATCTCAAACAACATTCACTTATCTCAAGAAATCTTACATGTTTTTTTTTTCAAATTGAAGTAATTTTCTCTGTGATGTTTCATAATCGTAATATGATTTATAATATATATATATATATATATATATATATATATATATATATATATATATATATATATATGTCAAAAGTGCATTAAGGTCGATATTTATATATGTAATATAAATAATAAAAAAAAAGATTTAAAACAGATAAGGGTTGTAATATAACTTTCAGAGTGAAAAGGTATAAATTTTATATAACATATATATTTATTACGATATAATGTGAAATTCGATTCTAAAATTATAATTACAAAATTTCAAAACACAATTATCCCACGGCGAACCGTCTTAATTCAATTTAGTACATTCACTGGAGCAGTATTTCTACAATGCCTAACAATTCACCCGATAAAGTAAATACGCACAGTTTTCTATACGCAAAACGAAGTCGTATCATTCGGTTATACGTGTTTATTTTGCACTTTCGCTCCGAGACGATGAAATTTTAATTGATTAAAAAATAATTTATTTAAAGTTCGACGACACTTTCGCTACGGGAAAAGTTTAGCATCGGCCAAGTTTAATCGAGAGGGACTAAGTTTTTGATGATTAAACGCGCGTTAACTGAATATTATTATTTTTTTGAATTAAAATCGCCTAGATTAAAGGGAAGAGAAAAAAATTGAATTACGTACTTCGTTCGACTTTCGTGTATTGGTATATATTGTGACAAGTAGACCTGACGCCTGACATTCGTGCATTGTTCGTTATTATTAATATAATATAAAAACAAAATAATTTTAAGTTCAAAATAATATCTAATTATATCAGAAGTTATTATATTCTAATTTCACTTCTCAAATAATGCAACGTCAATTGATAGATATCAAATATATATTAAAAATTATATAAGCGCATTACTATTTTATGCAACTAATTATATATTTTAATTGATAAAAATATTGCTAATAATAATTATGATTGATCGCTTACAATCAATTAATAAATTGATACAATACAATTCGATGAATAGTTAGATAAAGTCCAATATTTTAAGTCAATTACGCAAGACAGTAATTATAAGATATCTCGGGTCAAAAATAAAAAAAAAATGTAAAAAAAACAATGGTTCACTTTCACCATGGTAACAATTAATTTTGCCGTCTTTTGTGGCACCGCATTTTCTATTCTTTAAATTTTTTATGTCGGTTCAGGCGCCGTGTCTCCTGACTTTTGAACCGAGATTTTGCTGAAAGCAAACCAGAACTTCTCGTTATGCCAGTCTCTCTCGGTAATCCGATATTTTAGACGGTAGCTCATTTTAGCTGAATGAAAATATGCCGCTTAATTATTATTTTTATTAAAATATTATGTTAATTCAGATGGCTGCACGTAAATGGACTTTTCTCTAAATCGGATATTTTCTTTTATTTCAAATTAGTTTTCTTTTGTATAGTTAGTTCTCTTGTAAAATTATGTAATTTAAACTAAAGACACTCTTAATTTTTACGACAGAAACTCTTAGTATATATTGATTCTATATATTTTTAAAAAATTCATTTAAAACAAACAGTAGAAAGAATTTTCATATATTTATAGAAAAATATTATTTAAAAAACAAAACATATGTCATTTGCTTACATGAAACAAAAATATTATATATAAAAATATTGAAACAAAAAAAAATAAGTTTATTTTTTATATAACAATAAGATTATTTGAAATACTTTTGATATCATAATCTATATAAACCACACTTGTATTACGGCAAATATAAAGAAAAAATATTTATCTTTATATATCGGTTTTTCTTGTTGACGTCCTAAAGGTCTTTTAGACCTTTGACCTATCCTAACATGGCTTCTCAATCTACATAATATCTATACAATAACTTGAGACTTAGTATATTTTTTTTTCTTCTTTAATATATAACAATAAGTAATAATCGTATTAAATATAATATTCCATTTAAAATCCAAATATACATCAACTGACTATTAACTATGCTATTATACATTTACTGACTATTGCATTTCTTCTTAAAATGAAAAAGTTGTAAACGATAAACGGATAAGAAGATTATAATGCATTTTTTTAAAAACAATAAAATGCAGTATAAAATTGCGGTCTAGTTGGTTTCACGAACACGTTTCGTGATAGGCGCTCGCATAAGAGCAAAACATGACGCGGATGCACCCGGCGGCCAACATCAATTAATTGACAATGAAAGCAATAAGAAATTGGCATGTACAATTATCACAATCATCGACCTCATACGGAACTCATCAATTGGAGCGTGGCGAATGTACGACTTCTCATACGACCTTGCATACAACCTTAATACGATATACCATATATATATATATATATATATATATATATATATATATATATATATATATATATATATATATATATATAAATATATATATATATATATATTATATCGAACGTGTATGAGCTAATCCACTGCTTTCGAACGATTTGCGATTTTATATCGAACGTATTGCGTAATATAAATACACGCCCGCTTAGATGGTACGTGTCATCTAATGTAATATACTTAACGAAACACTATGAATCAACGGTTGCGTCGATTGCGATTTTAACACTGTACGCGCCGCGGATGAATTTAGACGCGCGCTAAATACGAGCTTTGTATGCCATGAGCATATATATATATATATATATATATATATATATATATATATATATATATATATATATATTGCATTTTAAATTATAAAAAAAATATCTTGACGTTTCGATTGTTGTATGTTATATAATACAAAAGCAAACGTACGAAAAGCTTCTAAATATAAAAAATTTAAAATAATAATTTAAAGTAAGAAATAGTTTATTATCTTAAAATGATTTCCAAAATTAAATTACAAAAAATAAATTGCACAATATCAACTACTCGTATTATAAATACTTCGAACAAAATAACCAATTATGATATCTTGTTAAAATATACTTCGTGTTATTTACCAAGAAATTACTTCAATAAGGTTTCTACTATGTTAATATTATCTTAAGATTCGACATGAATATATGTTATCTCGATCGCTTTTTCGCCGCTTTAATAAGGTATCTCGTGAAATTTATTCATTTTTAATCATAAATATGTCAATTTTATGTGTTCATATCATTTTTGTACAATGAGTATATTTTGTTTTAAAAAATAAAACTCGTTGCAAAAAACCATTATATGAATAAATTTTTGAGATATCGGCTTTCGTAAAAAGAAGTTTAAACGTTTAATCGATAAGAACAACAAAAATAAAATATATAAAACGCTACGATCGATTAAAACCATTAAAATTTTCCAAAATTCTTATTATTGTTCATCGTAACAAAAATGTCATTATATATTTAATGATATATGTGCAACGATAAAAATTACCGGTAAACAATTTCGAATGAAAAATTAAACGAGTTTTCACACGGAATTCTTATTATAAAACTATGAAGTTACGTATTAATTTAAGACTGTAATTACACTTGAAATTAAATCGTATATATAATATAATATAGATACAAAAACAAAATATTTATAAAATGTACTTTTCGTTAATTAATCTGTAGAATATTTATTTTATATAAATAAATAATCTATTGATTAATCGATTATATCAGGTATGTTCAACTTTTTAAATATTCAGAATGAAAATATAGAAATTTTAAAATCTATGAAATAAAAAAATATATAAAATTATATAATAGTAATATTTTTCAATACGAAATAGTAATTTTCACCATTTTCCACACTTTATGAGGTCACATACTGCTCTATATTCGATCACGTACTACCGGTATGCGAGCCATGACTTGAATACACCCGATTTATACCGATATATCACCTATTCATTTGACGCTATTATAATAAAGAAACTTTAAAAATATAATAATACGACATAATTGAACGTTCAATTATATATATATATATATATATATATATATATATATATATATATATATATATATATATATATATATTCTATCAAGGCTGCTCACATTATTTTCCTATGAGAAGTTTTACACGATATTTTATATTATTGCGGGTATTTCTTTATATATATATATATACATTTTTTTTGCTTCATCTAATTGCAAACGAATTTGCATAATGCGATAATGTTCACTTTCATGATCACGATCGGCGTTCACTTAACCATAAAAGCCGCAAATAATTATGGTTAATCATAAAAGGCCGCAAATCAAAAATGCCCAATAAATATGACGAAATCGTGTCAAAAGATCAGATCGGCACTCATTGACATTATAATGACAATATTATATGAAACATGATATATATAAATTTATATATATAATATTATATATAAATAAAAAAATAATAATAATATTTTTTTCTAAGAAAATATGATTTCATGTGTGTATATTAAGTATAATTTATTTTATTTTTATACGCTTCATATCTGAGGATTTTCAACGAAATCCGTGTATTGTGGATACTTTTGGGATTTGTGAGATTGGATATTATATGGAATATGAGATAGATATTATAACTTAAGTGACCTATTATTTATTTTAATCAATTTTATTCAAAAAAATATATATTTATATTTTATTATTATACATGCGAAAGAATTAAAAGTTCAATTTTTATGTGATAGATTTTAATTTTTTTTATTTTTATAAATAATAATTTTTTTTTTAATTTTTATAAATAAATATCAAATTAAAATTTTATATATTTTATTATATATTCGAAAATTAATTTAAAAGCAATCTAGATTCTACGATATTTTATATAACGATACAACTTTTATCATTTTAAATTCTATAAGCATATTTCATATTTTAATATCTAAACTTCGATTGTTTCGACGAAATAAATCAACATACTTTAAAAATAATAACGTAAATTTAATCACAAATACTCAAATTTTCATATATTTATATTTTATTCGATTTCGATTACGTTGAAGAAAAAAGATCGAATAGCAAACACTGATGATAATAATAATAATAATAAAATACTCGTTTACAAGAGTGCCTTTTTTGTGCAATTTTATTTATGTTATTTTTAATGTAACTGCTCTTAAAAACTGGTTTCATGTTCGAAGATGTTATGCAACTTTATATAATGGCAATTGTATCGAGATAATTGCAAAAAAAAAGAAGATTTATCGATTCAAAACAACGAATATAACGCCTTATAAAATAATACGGTTAAAATTAAAAAAGTTAACTTTTAACTAAAAAAAAAATACTCATTTATCAGATAGATTAAAATAGATAATTTACGAATATAATAATTTACATCTAATTATTATATTTTTCACATATTAAAATAAAATATTTATTTTTTTTATATGATGCCTATTTTAAACTGAAATATACATTATCAAAATATTTGAAATATCGCACAGATTTTCGTCATAAAATTACAATACTTTCATTATTTATTTTTTTTATAAATATTGCATAATATAAATATACATATCATACATCATATATAATGTAATATATAAAAAAAATATTATTTTTTTGAGCTGCAAATGCGCAGTTATTGAACAAGGTCGTTGAGAATTGAAATAGCAAGGTCGTGTATCTAGCATCCGGTTAATTACACTTTCTTTATTCAAAAAAAATGACAAACATGCACGTATTATATATTATGTATATATTTAATATATAAATAGACTATAATATATTATATATATATATATATATATATATATATATATATATATATAAAACTATTATAAAGCCGACGACTATTTGCATACAAATTTAACCCTTAAAAAAATCGTGAGCGAGATAAAATAAATCTGTTCACGACCAAGTGATTCATGTCCAGTTTAGACATGATTTATAATATTTTTTTTAATATCAAAATATTTATTTTTTATATATCATATACGCTAAATTAAAAAAATGAAGTATTTTTTTTTAATATTTATATTAAACCAATTTTTTATATTAGATTTCTCTCATTAAAAATTTCAAATATAGAATTATTTTAATTTGCTGCTTAAAATATTACTTTTTTTTATTCAAATATACAGTAATAAGTTGATATTGTATCAAATTATCTAATAGTTCAGTTATTGTTAACTTTTATATATACCATAAGTTTAAAGACATTTTGATATTTTTTTTAATCAATCCAAATAGATGATTGTTAAATATAAATTATTCTTCGATATTATATTTCATATTTATTTTCTCCGGAAATCAATAATATGTCTATGGCAATTGTCGTCACATTACCCAGGTTTATCAAGCGCAATATCGATTTATACACTTTAACGATAACATATATATTATACATAGTAAAATATTCAGATCGCATACAAATAACGTTGCCATTTATGAATGAAATCGTATGCAGAACTGTCTTTCATTTAACCGATATTATTATATTTAACAATGCATATCGCATTTTATGCAAATCGTTATTCGAACGACATTTTCAAAATTAGATTTCGATATGCTAAAGTCCAAAATAATAATTATGTGTTGCATTTTAGATTCATTTGCATATCGTTCATATATAGAGAATGTTGCAAAATTTATTTGATAATTATACACCTGTGTTTCATGTTATTTACACTAATATTTACATAAAATATATGAAAAATATATTCAATTAAATATTCAAATTATATTAATAATCATATAATATTGTGACATTGATTTGATTTATATCGATAATTTTAACACAATATTGTTCGATATACATAGTATTAAATTAAAAATTATATATATATATATATATATATATATATATATATATATATATATATATATATATATATATATATATATATATCGTTAATTTGTATTTAGGCTATGTATTTTTATCGCAATTTTATATAATAAAATATACGAAAATTTGTTTCTAGACGTTTTATTTACGTGTAATAAAAATTTGACACGTGCATAATTTCGACATATTCGAGAAATTAATTATATTAAAAATTATTGCGACGTTAATCTGAATAATGACAGAATATTGAATTATTCATGTCTTTGAGACGTTTAAATTTCATTATAAATTCATTATAAAAGTGATTTAAAAATATTTCTATTTTAAATTAATATTAGATTATTTAGTACAAATATATAAATATAACACCTTCAGACTAATTTAAATATATAAATCATTATATAAGACAATTTTCTATAAGATATATAATTATAGTAAAACTAGATATATTACTTTTCAAGCGGAACGAAAATAGAAAAATAGAAACACGCCCAATTTATTTTTTCCATAGTAATTTAAATCCTTCGCATATCCTTTATGACTTGAATAAAATACGCGTATTTGTTTGTGTGTATGTTGTTTTTGTTTTAACGAATTTAACAGGAATTTATTATCTAATTTAACTCAAGGCTGTTTATTATATCCAGTTGACCATTTCAAGGTTCTCTTGTTATCGAGGTTTCTATCGATTTGTGTCAAAAAGAAAATCGAAACGATAGAAGTCAAAAACAAAAAGACAATCGGTATCTAAAACTTATTTTGACATAAAAAAACGACGTATTTGTAGACCAAAATGATAACAAAAAAAAATATATTTATCGTGAATTTAAAAAAATAAATAATCTTATATTCGATCATTTGATAATTCGACTTTTCTTTTAATTCTACTATATTACAATATAATTTCATAGTAATTATAAACTATTTATATCGTATATTTTATTCGAAATTATATACAATTTCGATTATCCGACCTTTTTATTTTTAACCTTGTCCCAAACTTTATAGGTGACGGATAAACGAGATTCTACTATAATATATATAATATTCCAATTCGTTTTGTATATAATTTATTTATAAAAAAAACATATTTTAATATTGATAATTTAAAAAAGCCGAATATTTACCGACGTTCTTGACCTTTCATACGACAGTTTTCTGTAAAAATACTTGATTTACGACGATTTTGGTTAATTAAAACATTGTCTCGCATCTCATCTTTAATAATATTAATAAATAATTTTATTTAAGAAAAAATCAATTTTAAATCTAATGTTTAAATACATATATTAGATTAAAAATATAAATATCTATATATATATATATATATATATATATATATATATATATATATATATATATATATATAATATAATTATATTAATTATTAAATTCGATTATGTGACGAGTATTGGACGTCACATTTTAGATGACGTCGTTTCTGCGTCACATTCACGCAAACAGACATCGATTTGAACTTCACGTGTTTCAAACGCTATAAATATAATGAAAAACGTTGGCTTCAATGCACAATAATTATATTGTCAGCTATTATTTTAATACGCGAAACGTAAAATAGAAGACAATGTCGACACTTTGAGATTCCTTAGAAAATACTGACGACTTTCAGCGGGGGTTAAAAAATGTAAAAGGGGTCATTTTTAATATGATTCTGTACGATTATATTATAAATATTAATAGATATATGTGAAAATATTATACTGATATAGTATAGTATTATTTTTTTTTAATTTAGAAAATTTCAAGTAGCTCCGTGTATAAATTCGTTAATGATTTCATTGATTACCAGATAAAATTTTATTTCTTTACATAATTATAATTAATAAAGAGCTTTATGCAGATTATAATCTGGCATATTATATAAAAAAGACAATTTAATTGACATCGTTACAAAATATAGACGTAATTGATTATAAAAATTCATTATAGCATTTTATTATTGTTTTGCATAACAAGAAATTAAACAAAAAATATATATAGGAAAAAAAACTGACCGAGTTCAAACAATGGAGATCTACCAACAAACTTACGCAAACGGACTTCCGGTGAAAGCATCATTTTTTTCACTCGATTTTTCATGAAAAAAAATATATATATAAATATAAAGTCATTTTAGAGCACTTTCAAAAATCGACATATCCTATTTTTAAAAGTGAAAATTATCGATAAGTATCAAAAATGTAGATTTTTTTCAAGTGAAACGTTAACACGTCGATAACGGGATGCAATTAATTTTCAATAAACGCAAAGCGGGTCATTTCTTATATTTTTATTAGTGTACATATATAAATTCTTAATATCGGCACTCGCGCCATAATAATATACGTGTAATTTAGTGAAAGGGTAAAATTTATTTATTTATTCGCGAATATTATGCAAATAGTCGTTTGACGGAGGTGTATTAAAATTAAAAATAAATAAATCAACAGAGACGACAGCCTTCGAATCGTTCCTATATTGAGAAAAAAAAAGTATATTTTTATTAAAAATATTTGACGTATATGGAAGAAAAATATGTGAATAAATTATAGAAAGGAATCATCATCATTATTGTCATCATCGCCGTCAAGATCATTAACATAATGTAATCTTTGTCTCGATAGGAAAAACAAACGGCCTTCAATTCAAGAATGCCAACGAAATGTCAGCGCTAATTTAATTTCTGTTAAATAAACCATCTTATATGGAAATCATATTTATATTATCGATTTGTTGAGAAAATCTATTTTTGATTAAAATATACTTAATCTTAATTGGAAGAAAAGGTTATCGTATATTTTCAGTTAAATATAAAACATTATTATTTTCTTAAATAAAAAATATACTTTTTAAAAGTTGTCTCGTAATGTGTGTGTTAATCATAATTTAATTGATAATATTTTTAATTTAGTTTCAAATACAAATTTAGAAAGTTTATCACACATTTGAGAAATTCTTTAAATTTAAAAGATGACAAAGGATAATATTTTTTAAGAATAGTCAAATGTAAATTTTATTGATTATTATTTAAAGAAATTGATAAAAAAAATACAGTTCTCCAAAAATTATATAGCTAAAATATTTTTGTTTAATTCCAAACATATTTAAATATAATTTCGGTATTAAACACCTCGTCGCTCAGTTAAACTTTATATATTTATATAATATATAATTTATAATCGAATTACACATTTATTATTATTGCTAACACTTTCAAAAAATACACGGTTCATTGAACCTTTAATTGTCATCATTATTTTTATATATTTATATTGTTTATATTATTTACCCTTTGTCGATCTAAACTAGTTTATATAACAAACAAACACACTCAATAAACAAAGACGGGTTATCCTTTGATGCGATTATTATTATACACAAACATTTATATATAAATATATATACACACACACACATACACACATGCACAACATTTCCAAGAATAAAATATAATCTTTCGCTTTTACAATGTAACCAGAACCGCCATTAAAAATTACGACGGTTGACATAAAATACAGATTTCAGCGTAATTACTCATCCGTTCAACCTCTCCTTACAATTTTCCTTTCATGTTTTCATTATCGCGAACAAAATAAAAGCGTTGACTTACGAAAAAAAAGAATATATATATATATATATATATATATATATATATATATATATATATATATATATATATATATGCTAAGGGATGAAAAATAAAATAATAAAAAAAATAAAGGGAAGCGACCCACCGTTGCAGAATTACTATATATCTACATAGCGTATATACAGCGTGCGCGAAAATTCTAAATTATCTTTCGTTCTTGTTATATACTTTTTTTTCAGACAAATGAATTAACTTCCCTCCCCTTTTCATCGCTTTTGTATATTTTCAGTTGATTTTTTTTTATCTTTATTGAAAAAAATAATTTTCTTTTCCAATCAATACTATAATATAAAAAAGACTAATTTTGAAGAGTGTTTGCACAAAAAAAAATAATAATCTCACACAACTCACAGGTGTCATATTTATATTTTTTTCATCTACTCACAGCACTCAAAATTATCGATTTTTAATATTTCTTTATATATAATTCAAAAAAAAATTGTCGGCATATTTTTAATTTTAATTACGTGATTAAATAATAAATAACTTTAGTATAGATTATTATATTATATTATAAAATATGTATAACGAAATCATAATATTTAAGAGATATTAAACAATACTATAAAATATTTGAAAAGCTGTTTAATATTATATATTTTTTTCCCAAATCTCCTAAATATTAAGTTAAAATTAATTAAATATACTAAATAATTCATATTATGAGAGTATTTTATGTTACAACAATAATTTTATTCGGTTGTTTATTATTGTAACGATTGCACAAACATTTAAATAACATAATATTAAAATCCTATAAATTTTTCACGACTTTTTTATATGGTATATTAAAAAAGTGATAATAAAAAAATCAATAAAAATTCAACATTAATACACTTATATAACAATAAAAAATAAATGTTAGAAAAACATCATATTTTTTACATACTATATAATGAAAACGACGTATTTTTTTTAATATACAATTTCTTTTAATAAGAAAAAAATATATTTATATTATTTTTTATATTCAAATTCGTCCACATATAACAAGGTCGACGAATGTGAATGCAAGAATTCGTAATATGTGTTTAAAATAACGTCTATTTATCTTGCGATCATTTCGTAATTTAAGACAGGTGGAAAACCTTGCCTGAGGCTTCGAACGTTCGACATCTTGTACGATATATGAAAAATCCGATATAAAAATACAACCGCTTTAGTCCAATGACATAATAAAGCGATGAAATAATAATAATAGTAATGATATAAAAATAAACGTTTACAAAAAAAAAATGAAAAAATACTGACAAACTATCTCGCATATAAATATTGATATTCGCCTACAAAAGTTAAAATTAAATTAGAGTGTAAAATTACAAAAAAATCTAATTATTTATTAATCATATATTGTAAAGTAATATATGCAGAATTATTTCTCATATAATATTTATAATAAATAAGTCACGATTTCAGCTGAATGAATCATAAAGTTTGTTATCGTCACGCAAATACAGATCTTTCATATGAAATAAACGTGCACGTTTAATACAAGCTTTAACCGCATAATTAACATTTCGATAGCTTGCGGGAAAATTACGACATTCTATGAAATTATTTACACCTTTTGGTTAAATTATAAACATATATATATATATATATATATATATATATATATATATATATATATATATATAAACGATACATTGTCGTTATCGCAGTTAACGTGTGGAAAATTATCATTTTTCAATTTAGATTTTAATAATTTATGATTTTCAAAAATAAGGAAAAATTCATTATATATTATTATAACTAAAATTTTATTTATATACATATTATATATATATATACAATACAGTACGAATTTTCGTTTAATATGTAAATCCCATATTAAATATGTGTACACACTTTAAATACAATTGTCGCAATAATTCGGTTTAATAAATGTAATGAAATAAATCAATATGTATGTGTGTGTGTGATGAAAATATTTTATTATGCATAAATCTAGTTTACATGTATTTTCTTTGAAGCATTGACATTTGATTGATTGACGTGCAATGAAAAGGAAAATCAATGTTAAACTTTTATATACAATATATGTTTAATATAAAAAATTCAATGCGCCCTCAATATATGAAAATAATAATATGAAAAGTTCGTATTTTCAATATGAAAAGAAAATATTCGTTTTTCACACAATCGCTTTTTATTGATTATATAAAATTGAAAACGATGAAAAATTGAAAGAATTATAAATCAAAATTATTTTTATCAAACGGAAAATAATTTAATTTTATTAATAATAAAACATATTTAATTATATAATGATTTATATTCAAGTTTTCGTTTGCCCTTGAACGTGAAAATTGTTTACTAGAAACTTCGTCGACGGTCGGTAATTTTCCGCTATTTTCACGTTTTTCCTGTGATCTTTTCCGATCGTTACGCTTATAAAAATCTATTAATTTTTTTTAATCGATCTATTGTTTACCGCTATTGATTTATAACGATATAAATGTGACAGAATTTTTTTTAATTTCACATGATTTATGCGATATATAATTTATAATAAGTTTGAAGTTTACTGATAATGATAATAAAAATATCAGATTATTTAATTAATAACAATAATATATATATATATATATATATATATATATTGTATTATCATATATAATGACAGAATTTATAAATATGATTTTAATTTATGATACATTTATATTAATCAAAATTTTAAGTAGATCCATATATGATTTTATAACTTTATATAAATATTAAAAAATTTATATTTGAGAATTTTTTTCTTTTAAATTATTACTATAATCGTCTACCTTTTTGAATATAATTATTTCAACACAAAATCTTTTTAATAACTTCTGGATTCGAATATCAAAGAGGAATATTTCAAACGAAATTCGACCAGTTTTTTTTTTATACATCTCAAAAAGAAAACCCTTAAAAAACACGCATTTTACTTCGCGAATATATATATATATATATATATATATATAAATATATATGTATATTAAAAAAATAGATTTTATAAAATACAATATACGTCAAAATGTGGAAAAAAAATATATTCATAATATATTTTTATAAAATAGCAGAAAATTTATCCGGTCACGTTTATCGAACACGAGTCTTTTTTTAACGTCGCCATATATTGTTGAGCTCGTTCGTTGAAATGAATATTTTTGTGGAAATCGGCACAAATGCAATAAACAAACTATTAACAACACAATAATAAAACTATATAATATATGCAAAATGGGCGTGTCGAATCCCACAACGAGAGAAAAAAAAAGCGATACAAAATAATTAATAATTAATCTTATGTGGAACGCGATTTTTTTTCACGTGCCGCCACTGCAACGGAACAATTGAATTAATATGTTGCATTATGCGTGATTGGTTATTATTATTGTATTACGCTTATACAGCAAGTGTGCGAAATATGCGTACGTTTTAAAAATCAATAAAAATAATATTTGGATTACTTAGATAAAAATTTAGTTTAATATATATATATAAAATATATATTTAAATATTAATTTAACCGTTTGACCTTCTTGAATATAATAATGACGTATACAAAAATTTTTAACAGATATTTTTTTTATTGAATTACGTTTTATAAAATTATGAAGTTGACATAAAATTCAATTTACTAATTAACAATTACTTTTTTTCGGCTCCACTTTTTTATTGATTTTTTTATAAATTATTATTTAAGTGATTGAATACCGAAAACCGGTGACAATTTAAAAATTTTCATATAATAATTATATTTTCATTTCTTTCACCAAAAAGCAATGGAAAAATTATAAAAAATATAATAATTATCAGATTTTCTTATAAAATTCCATATTTTACAAATTTAATTCTTAGCCTACCAGATACACCATAAGTCAGTTTATGATTATATATATTCAATTTATAACATTATATTTAAATTTCAAACTATGAAAAATTATGTATAAAAGGACATAATTTTCGTATTTGACAGACTAAAAGTTAACAATTTAAACCAGCAATAAATAAACGTCCATCATAAATATTAATATCAATATTAAACCGTCTAAAATTATCGCGAAACTTTCACTGCTGACTACTCGAATTAAACGATGATTAAATTAACTACATATTACATATAATAAGTTAATAAACACGAATCACACGAAGATACGCAAAATTTAATTGAATATGGTAAATCAAACAATCTGCAGGCTATAATTATTAGAATGGAGCACTTTGAGAATTTATCGTAAATTTACGTAATTCTCTATAGTTTTCTTAACCGTATTACGACGCAGGTTCGGTTTTACGTACATATTTAATCCGTTAATCAATAAAAGAGTACCCGGAGTGTTCTTGTCAAAGGTGAAAGGGATTCGCTACGTGAATACAAATTATGGATTTTTTTTATTTCTACATCATATATATATATATATATATATATATATATATATATATATATATATATATATATATATATATATATATATATATATATATATATATATACCATATATATATATGTTGTACAAAACATATATATATTATGCGTTCAAAGATAACCCGCATGTCGCGAAAATTGTATAAAATTTGTTTTTTCCGACGCGTTTCGTTTTACAAATTGTACGAAGAGTTGGCTTTATTTTTTTTTGCGGTTAAGTTGCGTAATAAACGTGCTATATTAAAAAATAAATCAACGGCGCTACGCTACGGGCGGGCCTAGACCTTTTTTTTGTAAGATCGAATCGCCAATTCCGCTTCTAATTTTTCATTTTTTCATATATATATATATATATATATATATATATATATATATATATTGTAAAAATCATCAAAACGACAACGTTTTCAGTTTCAAAATTTAATTTTTTATTTTTATATCATTAGATTAAATCGTTAATAATTTTATCATTTTTTTTTAAGAATTAATAATATTCTTCAATGAAATATACTACTTTTTCTTTTAATAAAATATAAATGATTGTCATAAATTTCAAAGTCAACCATATATTTAGAAAAAAATGCATATGTCATTCAGTAATAAACAAAGTTATAAAACGAGACTAATTTATAAAATCGTTATATCGACATCAAAACCAATCGTAAAAAGATTATAAAATTATCTACTAATAACATAATCCATCTGAAAGGGTTAAAGACCAAAAAATAAGAAAAATATGATCGAGTAATCAAAAAAGATTATTAGTACATATAGAGGTCACACTTTCAAGTTCAATATTCAAAATATTATAAAATATATACATTTTTATGTATAAATGAAAACGTCAGTGAAAATCACACACACAATCTTATATTTTATATATATATAAATATATATATATATATATATATATATAACACAATATATGCGTGACTGAGTATAGTTTGTATCATGAAAACATAATAAAATGGCTTGAAATGAATAAACATACAATATATTTATACATGCACTTGAACATGTGTACTTACATTTTATTTGCATTTTTATTTCAGAACAATTAACAATGATCTAGTTCAACTGTTCTCAAACTCATCGCTTCGCGATTTTCTATTTTTTTAATATATGAAATATTTTCAACCTCAATAGATCTAAAGTCTCAAAATTAAATATTTTAGTAAATATTAATTATTAACAGATTAAAAAATTATCATTAGAATTTAAAGATCACGTAAATAATGAAATATGTTTATATCGTACATAATATTTTATTTATATTTTTTTTCTGTTTACGTGTTATATTTCAATAAAATGCCAATTTTTTACATTTATATTAAAATGCATGCATGTGCATGAGCGTTCAAATATTATTATCATTTGCAATTATTCGCTTTATATACACTCGATAATAATAATAACTATTTATATTAAAATATGCTGAAACGATTTTACAATGTTCAATTAATTATTGCCAATTTCGAGAATTCGTGACGAAAACCAATGACATATTTTAAAATATCACTTCGATCGACTTGTAAATTATATTGACGATTTGCATATTGGAATAAATTAAAGCGTTCATTTTCATAATTTCATAAACAAATAAAATAGCAAAATTCCTAATATCTAAATTTCAAACTAAGCAATTACAATATATATATATATATATATATATATATATATATATATATATAATGCCAGAAAAATTCACGTATTCGATTTACATAATAAAAATACAATTTTCACTTTTAAAATTACGAGGAAAATGTGAAATTCGTATTTCTCTCCTAATTTTCCTCGTACGGTATTTTTTCAGTGGTTACGCACACAATTATGTTATCGTACGACGTCAATAAACGTCATAACTGTGTCGCAATAACCACCTGGAAAAATTCTGATGAGTTTTCATCGGTAAAAACCTTCGCTTCGGTAATTAGATTACAATTCATAAATATATCTAACGAGCTTATTGAATCGGTCGCATATTAAAAGATAATAATATATATATATATATATATATATATATATATATATATATATATATATATATATATATATATTATATATATTATAATAAACAATAATTCAAATAAAAAAATGATTAATATTATATATTAAATATATATTTAAAAATATGTCAATTTTCATGAAAATATTATATTTTTAATTAATAGTATATAATAATTTAAATATAAAAAAAATATAAATGTTAGGTATATTTGTCAATTTTGATTGGATATACGATGTACGTTTATTATATTTTTATCACAGAATCTATAACATGATTTATAATAATAAATAATTTAATCATAGTAATAAAATATTGAATTATAATTAAATAAATCTATCGATATTATTATATGTAAACATTTATATAATAACTGCATCAAAACAGTTTCCGGAAATCGTTCGATTTCGTCTCAAATAAGAATTGAAAAATATTAATGTTTATTAAATTTATATATATATATATATATATATATATATATATATATATATATATATATATATATATATATATATATATATATATATATATATATATATATAATAAATAATATATAATAGTAAAAGTACACGCAAAATGGCGTTCAAGGTTTTCCAAACTAATGAAATTAAATAAAACGGCGACAACCGAATAAAACTGCATAAAGTAAATAAACTGGATAAATAAATAAATCGACAAAAGAATCATAAACATTCCAGCCGTTCACTTTTGTCCGTTGCATTGCGAGGGTCATTCGGAAAGTTTCCTATTATTATTATTTTTTTTTTGTTTCAAATGATTTTTTAAAAATATATATATATATATATACAAATATAAATATAATATATGCGTATATTTAATCGATTTTATATTAATCAATATATTGAACAAAATATGAAATTATTTATCAAGGTTGAGCGTAAAATTAACGACTCGACTCCATAATGATTTCGAAATATAAATCATAACTTCGATTTTATCTAGAAATGATAAGAAACATTTTCAAACGCATCTGATATATTAAATTTATTCTTTTGAATAGAGAATATACAGTAGCTATAACCGCAATTTAGCATAATACACAATAACAAACTCAACGGTGGCAACGGATACAAATGCAATCCTTTATTCTTTCGCCGTCGCGTTATGCAAATTTATTATTATATATTATAATAAAAAGTGTGCAATTTTATTAACACGCTTCAAACGAGCATTGTTCGATTTCTTGGTAAAAATACGAATGTAAAGGAAAAAAATAACAAAGGTGTGTATATATATATATATATATACATATATATATATATATATATATATATATATATATAAATCGTAGTAAATTAATTAATTAATTGCATTCATACGTGAAATTCCTTGGCATACGAACAAAACGAATATCGGCGGTTCTCAAATGGTAATCGTCGCTTCCTAAAACGATCGTATCGGCCCAATATAATAATATTCACCGCAATAATTCGTTAACAATATGACAATTTAACGATATTATTTATGTGTGCGTGTGTGTGTGTGTAATTGAAATATTTTGGCAGACGGTTAAGGGGAGCCATGACCGATGAAGAATTCGGTCCCGTGATTTCCTGATCGATGAATTTATTACTGATCTAAAATTGGAAGTAAACGTGTTATTATAATAACGATTGTATAATAGTAACGTAATTAAATGTATTTGATTGCTAAAGCGAAATTGCTGTATTCTATTCAAATGCTATTGTATTATATAAAATGTCTATTTAATTCGTACATCACGATTATTACACGTATAATAATGTAATCAGCGACGGTGCGTGAAAAATCATTTCAAGTATGATCTGTGAATTAATTCCTTTTCTAATGTTTAATATATACATTAAGATTAAAATATTAAGAAATAGCTGAAAATGTTAGAGAGTGTTGTCGGAAAGATCAAGAAAAAACTGAAGATTTTAATAAGATCTTACATTAATTTGACTAACTTTTAAAAAATTTACCACATATTATATATATGTACATTAAATTCAAAAAATACATATATTGATCATTTCGTTTTTCTTCCTCAGAAACACTACATTATTTTTATCAACAATATTAAATCTTTAAATATCATTTATTGCAACCACAGAATTTCTCAGAATCCATTCTACATAAAGATACATACAATTTATATATATATATATATATATATATATATATATATATATATATGTGTGTGTGTGTGTGTGTGTAGTACGCCTACTCAAAAATACCAATTTTCGTTCAATATAACTTCGACAAAAGCTTTCGCTACCATATTTCAGACGCGTATACTATACAAAGTATAAGCATACAAAGCTTTTTCAGACGCCTGAAAATAATTAGATATATCGTGGCGACGATTCAGACGCTTGACGTCACAACACCCCTGGACATTGGCGTCGGTCACCCTCAATTTTCACAATAACCATTTGCTATCAACCCCTATTCACAGTTACCAACAGATCGTACAGAATAATCGAACAATAACATCCTATAAATACTTACTATATATACATATATAAGAAATGATGAAAGTTACAGAACATTCTCAACTAAACATTTGTTCTAGAACAGCTTTCAAAATAGTTTTAATGATAAACTATGATGAGGGTAAATATATATATATATATATATATATATATATATATATATATATATATATTATAATAAATTTTATTTTAAATAAACTGATAAATATGAGTATTAATCGTATATAAAAGTGCGTATATTTATATATTTTTTTTATAAATCGTCGATATATGGGAAAAGTATTGTATCGATGTTTCCACATCTGTCGTTTCCGATTGACGGCAGTTATGTCGACAAATTAAATTTGAGAAACACCGATCCGAAATAAACCCCCTCGAGGCGAAAATACGCATCTATATACAGACGGATGACTTCTCGTCTGACAAACGACGCGAGTAATTCAATTACAAACGACAAACGTTCAATTATTGATCCTTGTAAATACCGCTTTTATATATAATATAATATTATATATATATATATATATATATATATATATATATATATATATATATATATGTATCCGTTGTCTTGAAAAGTCTATCTTTTATGCCCCTCCCCCACAATTTTCTTCATGGGATTTTCCCGAAATAAAGAGACATTTGTTTCACGATATAAAAATCTGGATTTAGACGAATCGAATCCGATTACTAGTCGAATAATTAATAGCATATTATTAGTCGTCGCTTTGTATTATAATTTAATTTATATATATGTATATTTATATATATGTATATTTTTTTACTGATAATTTTCGATGTTATTATTTTAAATAAATAAAAAAAATAAACATTTTTAATACGACTGAAAATTCGTCTTACTAAAAAAAAAATATTCATTTTTTATAAAAGCTTAGATGTATTGAAATTTTATTGGAAATATTTAAATATATTATAAATTTGAAAAATAAAAATATAGCAAAGTTCATTTTAAATAATCGATCTGACATTTTAGATCAAATCAGGAAAATGAATGTTGTCATAATATTTTGACCCCTAAACACAAAAAAAGTTAAGAACTATTGAAATTAACTTACAAAACACTATTATAATAAACAATCATTATATATTAATAAAAAAAATAATATTATTTTTTATTACTCACCATATTAAAACAATCAACCGACACTTGAAACAAACTGAATCATATTTTATATATTATATTACTCTATGGTTTTTATATTGTAATAATTAAACACATTAAAATTATATTTTACACACACACACACACATGATCTGTATTAATAATCATCATGCTTGACAATGACACGAATATATTTTATGTCAATTGTCAACATTCGCATGCAATGTCAAGTAGACATAACAACCATTATTTGCTCATCCATTCAATATTTCTCGGTTTTTCCATTTTCCGACAATATTTATATTTAAAAAAAATAATAATTGCAAAATTTTCACATTGCAACCGCACGTCTAAATCTTCCTCATCTTTCTTTTAGAAATTTATTTTTTAATTTTTCTTCTTTTTTTATTTTATTTATTATAACAGCTTCCGTCGAACATCTCGACGATTTAAAGTGCAAGGTTGTCGTTTCAAATGTCAAAAATGTTTTGCTTCTTCATACATCATTTCCTACATTCCATATTCGTGTTCGAAAAAAAGATATTTTCTTATATTTATATGAAAATATTTCAAAATATCTCATCAATCTTAAATAATATCTTATCTGTTATTGAATAAAACTGACATTAATATAATACAAAATAAACAGACATTTCTATAATAAAAAAGAGAGTCGTATAAATCAATGAATGTTATTTAAATTTAAAATAAAATTTTCTATATTAAAACATTATAAAAAAATAAGTAAATTATTATCCAATAACACTTCTCGATTAATAGATATATTAGATTACTTTTTATTAATAATTTGTCAAATTTTTTTCTCCTAAATATCTCGTTATTATAATATAATAATATAAGAAGGTAATATGATATTCGTTAGTGAGGATTGAATTACCGATTTCATTTTGTAAAATAAACAATGATCTCGAGAGGTCATCGAAGTCTGAAAAGTTGTAAGATAATACGATATTTCAGCCTGAAAAAAACGTATGAAATTAATTTTGGATTTTTTTTTAAATTTTCTACTGTTTTGTTTAAATTCATATTTTTACTATTAATTAGAAAAAAATATAAATATAAAAAAATATTTTTCCATGTATAAATAAGCTTTCGTGAGTTTTGATTTTTTTTATTATCACGTTTAAAATTTAAAATTTAAAAGTAATTTAGTGAAGATTGAAAAAAATAAATAATAAAACTTTTTAAGAACGGATTATAAATCAAAAGTTTAAAAACGTTCGAAAAGAGCTATCGCCGACATCGATATATAATATAATATAAATCCGTTAAATTATATTCAATATTATATTTATAACACTAAACGACGGTCGTTGAAAAAAAATTTTTTTTTCATCCGTCGTTATTGAAAATAATAAAATATACGAATAAGCATATAAAATAATGTTTCTTTTTTACAATATATATATATATATATATATATATATATATATATATATATATATATATATACACACACACATATATATATATATATATACACATATATATATATATATATATATATATATATATATATATATATATATATGTAGTATATAAAAATATATAACCGATAAAAAAGTCGATTTTGAGATGCAAAAGCGCCTCTATGAATATTAAACAGCGCTTTTGCCTTACACTTTTAACGGCTCTCAAAGAAAAAAAAATGAAACATAATATAATAACAAGAATATCAAAATGAAAAATAAGCAAAGGAAAGCTATAATTGAACGCAAGTTTATATTATATATATATGTATGTATATAAATAATATAATTATTATTATTCGGGTACAGGCGATGTACAAATAATAGTTTATTATATATTAATGTTAATGACGCAAGTGCGAATATTAAATGCGAGAATCTTATCGTCATAACATTAATAAATATTTACATATTCAGTGCTTAAAACGTGTTTAAATCCACGGGCGAAAACGGTAAATCGACGTTTAAACAGTGTTTGTTGTTCGACATAACAATGATAAATTATTATATAATATATGTAAATATGATTTATATATATAAAATGAATTCGATCATTGTAAATATTTCTAATAATTTTAATATTTAAAAAAAAGTGAAATATATGAAATGAAAAGTAATTAAATATCATTGGTTTAGTGTTCAATAAATTATATTCTCTAACCCGGTAAATATTATTATGCTTTATTAATGAATATTATTTTAACATATAAGATGAAATTATTTTTATAATAAAATGAATATTTCAAATTTATACCGATTTATTTCATTATTTTTAATATTATTGATTTTGTAATAATTTAATATATCTTGAAATATTAATCACTATATATAATTATATAAAAAAAAATAGTAGGTGTATCTAATTTTAGTAATTATCCGAAAACTTGGATTCGATACTGATGCAATTTTTCCTATTAACTTTTAACACGTTAACGCCCACGCGTCGCGTCAACTTTGCGCGTCAATAGGGACAGATAACACATTATCGACTCTCGAAAACAAATAATAATAATAATAATAAAAGACCGTTATAAAAGCAAACAGACAAACAAACAAAGCCATTTAACACCATTTGAAACGCCTACACGGCCTTAACGATTCGCACACGAATTTTTCCATTATTGGGGAGAGGGGGGAGGTTAAATTGAAGTGGCTGTTTTTTAATTTAAATTAAAATCTATTTATCTTTGCCTATACCGTATATAATTGAATTGAAATGTGAGAGTGATTACATTTTTATATAACAATTCGCTGTCTTGAGATGTTTCTTTTTTTATTTCGCAGTTCTCGGAAGATATCTAATAGAATCTAATTTTAGAAAAGAAGGCTTTTATTCTTTATATCAAAACAAATTCATGAGATAAAATAGGTCATATCGAAAATATAAATAAAAATGAATTAAGAAAAATATCGCTAAAACGTTGGATATAAATAAAATAAATAATACTTTATTTAAAAATATTCATACACATATCTAAATCGAAAAAAATATTATTTTTTATTTTATAATGAAATAAATATCTGTTTGAATATATATTAAAAAAATTAATTATTGATTATAAACGTTTTTCAGCATTATTAATTCAAGACTCAGTTCTGAAAATTAAATTTTGATAATATTTTCTTGTAAAAAATATAATATTTCATTTTAATATTTTCTTCGATATACAATATAAAAAATAAATATATAGTAATATTTAAAATATTATAAATATCTAATACAGAACTATTTTGAATCTTTGAATAAAAAATAATTTTAAAATAGAAATTCTGAATAACACTAACGATTTTTATATATAAATCATAAATATTAATATACGCATTGTAACTTTTAAAGCTTGTCACTGTGATTAAATAGAAGAGATAAAACGGCAGGTGATCTTTGTTATTGTAAATAAACTGGAAAATTATTATAATTTTCCACACCGACGACGATAAAAATTGACATTTTCGAAGTGGTAGCACATGTTATATAGATTTTTTTCTATTCGTTCTAAATAAAAAAAAACCACCGCCATGTTACACGTCAAATATTAAATATATAAAATGACGTTTGCATTAGTCGAAACGTTCGCGTAATATATTAAAGTCGTTTATATATATATACTCGTCGATCGGATATCAATCATTCGATCTTTAAATTGTTGACATATTTCCACATATAATAGGATTTTTTTCTATTGGAATTTGTGCGGAATATGCCTTCGAGCGAGCCTGTTGCGTCTCAGAAAAAAATGGAAAAATCAATCATTACAAATTGCGAGTTTTTCCGATGAAAATCGTATCAGAAAAAAAGAGAAGCGACACGTTTCTATGTTATTTAACAATTGAAAATAATCGTACGATGTGTTGATTTTTATCGATAATATTTATTACATATAAATATATGTATATATTATAAACAATGATAAGAAAATTAATTAAAACAAGACCGATATAAATATAAGGAAAATTTTCATAAGAATCAGTCGTTGCAACGCAGATAATAGCCCCCCCCCTTCGTCCCTCTTTAAAGAGGACTTAATTAATTTAAGTGGTTAATTCAACGGAATAAAACTCGAAACGCGTCTGAAAAAAAAATATTTATAGGGTAGTATGGGGGGACATGAAGGGGGATGAAATGCTGAAAAGGGAGACGAGACAAAAGTAAAGAGATTTTAATAAAACTGGAACAATAACGTACAAAAAGATTTCGTTTCCATTAGCGAAGACGTTTTTCATTATTCAAATTGAATATTATATTAATCTAATATAAATACATTTTATTGTCGTTTATTTAAATTATTCTGTTAGATTAAATCTTTGCGTATTTTTTTACAATTAGCGAAAATATTTAGAAATGATTGTCGAGATCATCCGAAATTTAGATTAAAATTTTTATACTATTTTATATCATATCTTAAACGATCTTTTTATATTAAAATATAAAATATTTCGACGACAATTCTTATTAATCTAGACATCTCTCAAAAATATGTGACATTATATATTTCGCAAAATTCAGTGAACAATTTTATTTTTAACTTTCATATATATATAAATTCAATATATCAACATAATATATATTTCGAAATATATATATATATATATATATATATATATATATATATATATATATATATATATATATATATATATATATATATATATATATTATATTAAGATTAACATATGAACAACGAGTTAAAATTTACCATTATGTGAAATAGGATAGTTGCGGTGACAGTTTTAAAAAATATCACACATGTCAAGTGCTGAGTAATAAATTTTCAATTATACACAATTACAAGAAAAAAAAAACACAAACCCGTTGAAATACGGTTGCACTTTCATAAAGTAAATTTACACTGCATTATGTTTAATTTACATAAAGTAGGTACTTGGTTAAGTTATGGCACTTATTCAAACACTTTACCTCGTGTAAACATACAAAGTTTGCAATTTCTTCGTTTACACAAAGTAAATGCTAAAGGAATTATTCTTGACGAACTCTATTTTCGTGTTAAGTTTTATTTTATATAGAAAAAAAATACGTGTATAGTTAATTTTATTAAGTTTGCTCTTAAATTAACTAGTTAGGTAATTCGATTGTACAAAAACGAAAGACGGAATTAAATTAGTTTCGTAACAATAATTGAAATAAAATCTGATAATGCAATTTAAAAGTATTTTTATTAATATATTGTAATATTTAATAAATATTTTTCGTGCAATATTTAATGTTTATTTTTTTGAAATTCATTATTATTTTTTATATCAATTTCACCTTTTTATTTATTGTTTTCATTTATTTAAAAATTAAATTTTATGCTAAAAATAAAATATTTTATATATATATGTAATTATAATATATGGTATATAATTAAAAGAAAGTGTTTGATAAAATTAAGGATGAATTTAAAATAAAAAAATATATTTATAATATATATAAATGATAAAACGAATAACACACAAATATTTATTTTATATATAATAACAATAAACCAAATAATTCGCCGTTACTATCGTTCGTCAAAAGTAAAAATATAATATAAAATAAGAATATCCGTTTAACACTTTAAATGCGGACGACCAAAAATCGCGGTTCGAATCCTGACGAAAGTTTGAGACCGCTCATGCATATTCAAATGAAAAGCAATTAACTTTCACTCGCTTTCGTGCTGTGCGTCAAAAAATGCGCGAAAAAAGAAAAGCGCGTTACGCACAACGCACGCACGCACGCACAATTTTTTTTTCAAACAATAATATTATCGTATTTTCGGATTTAATTTATAAACAATATCATATTTATTAATTATTTTAAATTATATGAAAAAAAATATCATTTTCATATATTTATATTAAATATACATTAATTTTTCATATATAAAATAATTTTCATTAATATCTAATCATTTTCTAAAAAAAAAACATAAAATTAATGTAAATATTTTTATAACGCAATATAAGTGAAATATTGCAATATGTTTATTTTGATGATTAATCGCTTTTATTATTATGAAAATAGTGAAATTATATTATAAATAATAACAAATATTATATTTCACTTATAAAAAAAAATAATATTTTAAAATATTATTAAGTCGTATCCGCAACTTAATAATATTTATAATATGATTTAAATATTTATTTTAAAAATGTGATAAATCTAATGTAAAAGATAAACGAATATTATATAACGTGTCCTTAATCATGCTCGTATTTAATATTTATCATATTTTATCATCTGAATTATACCGGAAATGCAATAATAAAGAATGATGGATACATAATAATTATATTGTATTATGAATACATCATTATTTTATTTTTATTTTTTCGACCTTATTTTACAATATAATAATAATAATATATATATAACAAAATAATAACGATATATATATATATATATTAAATTATCGTTTGACGTATGAAAACGACGAAAACGGGTCGCGTATTTAACGCTTTATCAAATTTGACATCGCTATAGGCAAAATAATAATAATAATAAAACAATAACAATAAAAAGGAAAACAATTTTTTTTTTATAATTGATCGATCGATCAGACGAAAGGAAAAACTTATCGACGCTCAGAAAATTATGTCGTATTGCGTTTTTTTTTCTTTGACCGTATATTAAAATGTGCGTCAATAAACAATGGAAAATTCTGGAATTTTCCATTGTTTATTTTATAATAAATTTATAATAAATAAATCGACTTTTATCACTTTCCGATTCTATGAATCTATGGGCGTATATATTTTTTTATTTGTTATCTGAAATATAATTAAAACACTTCATATTCACACACACATATACATACATACATACGCAATTGTTAATTATTTTTATTGCATTGATACGAGTTCATAATTTTTATCATTGAAATGATCAGATCTGAAAATAAAAAAACATGTGTTTAAATCATATATATATATATATATATATATATATATATATATATATATATATATATATATATGTTGATTTTGAACTTGAACTGGCTCTCGTTAACAACTCGTTCTAAATGTTATGCAATATAAAATCAATATTTTATAATAAATTGTTCTAAATATTGTATACACATAAATATTTTAGCATTATATATATATATATATATATATATATATATATATATATATATATATATAACGCAAAAATATTTATTGTGTGTGTATATGTGCGTTACCAATAACATAGAAATTAACTCTTTCAATGTCGTTAACGCGTTTTATGATCACCATTTTTTCATGTTTATTTGGCCGCTTACACTTAAATGTGCGTCTGGTATTGTCATTAAAATAATAGTTGTTTCACTTATATAATTATGTTCAATATGTTTATTACATATTCATTACAAAATATATATATATAAAAACGTGTTTAAGTATTGTCAAATATATCTAAAATTTATATAAAACTATTTTTTTTAAAGATGTAATTGAAATAGAATACAAATAATTAATTAAAACTAATATTTCTACACATAAATGCACATATAATATCATACTTAAATTTAAACTAGTTATATATTTATTACTTTAAAATGATCAATATAAATATTTATATTCTGTTCAATTATCAATAATGATAAAAAATATTTATAAAATATACGTTTTAACCTTTAAACCTTGAAATATTATTCGATATTTTTTTACAATAATAACTGACTATTTAATGAAATTATATCTAATTAATTGCATTCGAATTTTTTAATAAAATAATATAATTACAATAAAATATATTAATTCGATAAATTAAAACACAAATATATTATCATATATGTAATAAATTGAACAAATATTTTCATTTTCATTCGTTTCATTAACGTTTATAACTAATTATTTTTATTTCCATCTATAATAAATAAATAGAAGATAATCAAAATATTAATCAATTCATTTTGATAAACCAAATATATAATATTTTTCACATTAAAAAAGGTTTGATATCGTCAATGCAAAACATTTTTCATATAAATAAAATATTAAAATACCATTTTTTTTTCTTGACTTTCAAACATATTCCACATTATGTAAAACAGGGATAAACGTGACGCGCGCACACACACACAAGTATAATATTTTACATATCATTAGCTAAATATGTGCACGTTTAAAAGGATGCGGGGGTGAAATTGACATGTATACGTGTGACGTATAAAAAATTTTATACAAAAAAAATTAAGGGAGAAAAAAGTCTTTTCGCTACCGAACGCCCATTGAATAACAAATCCCATAACTTATCCCTAAACCGAAATAAATATACGACTATTTTATTTTCATTATTATTATTATTATTATTGTTTTCATTCGTTTTATTATTTTATTTCAGAAACGATAACCTTTGACATTTTCTTCCGGAAAAACGTTCTTCTTTCGAGTATCGTTTTTCATAGTTTCCTTCAAAAAAAAAATCGATAGCATTTATATAACACTAAAAATATTGAATTTTATATACTTCAACGATAGTTGTTATATCAATGGTTCTACGCTAAACATTTTTTTTTTGAATATAAATTATATAATATGATTAACATTGAAAAAAAATTTTTTTTGAACATTAATGATACAAAATAAATTTTAAATCGACCAAAATGGCGTCGTATTCAACTGGTTGATCGTGATCTACTTGTTCGCCATATTGGATTTATTGCATTATTTTTGTATATCTGATTGGCATTCAAATCGACCGTGGAAAAAAAAATAGGTATATATATATATATATATATATATATAAATTTACAAATTGACATTTTCTTGATTAGAAAAATATCACTTTTTATCCGCTTTCAATTTATTTAATTAAGCGACAAAAATATAAAAGAAAATTCTTGTCGAAATTTACCAAAGAATTTTTTTTAATCTGAAAGATGTCGGAAAATTCACCTCTGGCTATTAAAAGTCGATTTATAATTAATTTTTATTTTCCTGGAAAAATACAAATTTAATAATAACAATGTTGTCGTGAAAATTATATATATATATATATATATATATATATATATATATATATATATATATATATGTAGTTAAAAAAATATATATATATATATATATATATATATATATATATATATATAGTTAAAATATAGGTAGTATATCGAATACAATGACAAATTAACATGAAAATTGATTTATGAAACCACATAAATTACTTTCAAATACAGATGCACACATACATACATATATATGCGCACGCACACACACACATAAGTATACTTGTGAACAATAATTGTAAATCACGTGTATGATAAATAATATATACGTCAATCTTTTTATAAAGAAAACCTATTTTCAATGTATTCTATTCAATGTCACTTGTTGCAAATACGTTATATTATAGAAATATGTAAATATATTTATATTTAATATTGTATATGAAATAAAATCAATAATTTTGTCAATTTATATATAATAAATATTTTTTTCAACAATTTATAATTTTATTTATGAGCAATTTTCTTTACATAAATATAATTTGAATTTGTTTATAAATCAATGATTTTGCTAATATTATATATAAATAATAATAAAAATGAATGGAAAATAAATATTTTTTAAAAGGAAAAAAATGATATTTAATTAAAAAGGAAAAGTGCAAATAAAAATACTATTTTCCTTAAACTATTAAAGATAATAAATAATATATACAAAATAGCGCATCATCCGTTTACGTATTTCACTTTTCTCGGACAACGTACTTAATATTGGATATTTAACGCTTCTCAAATTGTTTGTTGCGAAAAGTTTTTGCGGTTTATCGAAATCCACACTTCGATAAATAGTAACGTTCAATGTTGACAATCGTTCGCTGTTTTCCGATAGAAATTCCGATATTTACACAGTATACGAGCTGACAGCGCTTCTCAAAATGTAATCCAATAATCTTTCATTCGAAAACGATCATATTTACTGCAAAATAATAAATAATTATCTTAAAAAATATCCAATTTTTTTTTTATATATAACCGTCAATCTAAAAAGATGAAATTGATATATAAATACGCGGACCACGGTTTGAGATCGGTTACATCGCGTAACCGATCACATGTTGGTGAAAAAAATAATAATTTATACACCAAACCGAACATACATTATTCATCATAATTTTCACCCTCGCCCCCCCCCCCAAATAATATTCAAGTGTTTTTTTTGCATTATCGTAATTGCGTTATTTATTTCACTTTATTTTATTGCCATTAGCGCGAAATAACAAATTGAATAAACGAAAAAAAATATTACGACTGTAATATTTTTAATAATAATAATTGTAATGGAAAAATGTCGATGCATATTTTTTCGATCAATTTCGCCGCGTTAACATTATGAAAGTGACAAAGTGCGTTCTTAATCGTCTATATGTGCGTTTTTTCTTTGTTGTTTATTTTTTCTTTAATTTTTAATATCGTTATTAAATTCGATAATAACTTTTTGCAATGATATAAACTCGATTTTGAACCCGTCTAAATGTTCAAAATAATTTTTTACTTAATGTTGTTTAATGAATAATTATATAAATATATTCGATTACATATTTTACTTTTTTTGTGCAATTAAATACCGTATTTATAAGTGTTTTTTCTCTGTGATTTGTAGAAATAAACAAAAGATAATAAATTGAATGAATTACTAAGAAAAAATAATATAATATAATAGCAATAAGATTTAACTAGAATTTAGTCAGGAGTTGTAAATAAAAACTAAGTAAAGTTAAAAGTATTTTTACGGTTTTCTTTTATAAATATTTTCCAGTTAAAATAAGATATAAAATATCATTTTAAAATTGTTATTTTATATAATATGAATATGTAGGTATTCCAAATCATTTAATTTAATTTATATAATAATAATGCAAAATTAAAAAAAAACTATTATTAAATATTTATGACAATTTCTAATTAAAAATCCGAGAAAAATTAAACAATACAAAATATCGAGTATAAAAATATAAAATTATAGAATAATAATCCAGGATATATCAAATAAAAAGAAATTTATTTTTAAAATAATATTCATTATAGTGACGTTATATGTAATAAAAATATAATCGTGTGCAGATCTACCGTCACGACTATTAAACGGAAATTATTATTATATTTATAATTTTATACATAAATTATATTTTTTAAAGTAAATTTATATCATGATATATTTTAATATTTATATTCTACATGAATTATCAACGAAACAAAAAGGAAAATCATAATTTATGTGCGCACAAAAGAAGACGCTTCGTTCAGAATCGAACGCTGCGCTTCTCAAACGTTCGCCGTCGTAAGATCAAATCGATTTTATAAAAGTCCACCTTTGCGTCGGTCACGAGAGTTATGCTAATTGAATAATAGAATGCAAAATAAATCATTATCATACCGGTTAAACTGTACTGAACTGTGAATGAGAAACGTGTCGCACATTCGCGTCAGTTTATTGTTTCTGTTGAATATCTAATGACGCCGTTAAAGTATGATTTATCGGATTGTTTTGTTTTTTTGCATAATTATTATATGTCTAATCATGTTGTTGTGGTCACTTTATTTACTAATGGGAATGTAACAAATTTATTTTTTCAATATTTTTGAGACAATTTTTAAATCAGGCAAAGTACATTTTTTTTTCTTTTCTTGATTGCATTAAATATAATTAAATTATTTCTTGTATTAAATTTATATAATGTAGTAAAACTATTATTTTTTCATCTAAAAATATAATTTTTACAATAAAAAAATATTAGAAAATATTTTTTTTAAATAAATTTCAATTTAATATGATGTATCTATACCGTGATAGGAAACACTGGTAAAACAATTCAAAAAGTCATATTACTAAGTGCGGTCCACAGACCTTAGATTGAAAATACTGGAATATAAATATGCAAATATTCTATTAATAATATTTAATAAATATTTTTATACGCGACAAAGTTTCACTTTCAAATTTCGTGACGCCAATACATTATATTATTAGGTCGAGTCTCTAATTCTATTTCATATTCTATCAATTGATATTTATATTAATTAAATTATATACTTTATGTAATACATTGATCAGTTTAATGTTCGATCAACTACCCTAATAAAAATTAAAATGGTTTTTTTTTACATTCCCTAACTATTAGTAGTACTTTAATATATAGATAGACAGATTTTTATTAAAGTATTTCAAAATCACTATCTTTACGACAAACATGTGTTTTAATTGCAATTGACTGACACAATGAAGATAATAAAATACCAAATAGAAAAAAAATATTCCGAATCAAACGACGTACGAACGATATATGTAATCTAATCACGCTATAAAAATGTATGACGAAAGTTATGAATATTTCGCGACAGATTGTGTGCAAAAATCGCAAAATATCCTCAATGATGATGATGATGATGATGATACGCAGCATAGTCGTCGTCCATATGGAATTATCATAATCATTACCTTCCTCTAGAAATATTTCAGTTGGAGTATGTAGGTCTGTAGGGCAGACGGCCGGTTGCTCGACAACATTTGAGGAGCTTCGTTGCCGATTTCACTACGCACGCTCGCATTCAAAACCGAACGAGCGTATTTCATTATATTACACACACACACACACGCACGCACACTATATATATATATATATGTGTGTGTGTGTGTGTGTGTGAGTGAGTGTGTGTGCTATTGATGTTCGTGAGTAATGTTTATCCGAGTTGCTTACCGAACATTACGAGCGAATGTCATCTGTGATGTAAATACTCACATAAATTTAATTACATTATATATAAAGAAGAAAAAATATATATTAATTGAAAATAAAATAAATAATTTATTTTTTTCGATTTTTATATATTAATAGATTTTATTCAATATCCAAATATATGATGGAATTAGTAATTTTATATTTTACAAGTGCTTTAGTATCAAAATAATCTAGAATATTTATTATATCATTACATTTTCAGAACAAAGAAACCACTCTGAATTTGAATTCATAATTCATTACTTAATAGCCAGACACATTCAATACACAATTATAATCCTCGACTAAATTGTATACATTATATACATACATATATATATATATATATATATATATATATATATATATATATAATAGGCAATAAATAGAATCGATTATTTATTGAATATTTAAATGTATAAAAATCTCATCTTTGAAAAAATTCTATAGTATATTGAAGTGTGTTGAATTTTTTTTTATGTGTCAATAGAAAATTCGATATTTAATACGTGTGGAAAACTTTTCTTTCGGAAATTTATTCCCGAAATATAAAAAAAACGAACCGGGGGACAGAAAAAAATTGGAGAAATAAATAAAAACGCAATATTGTTGACGATTGAATTTTCCTTTTGAAGGAAATTTGAAGAGCACGCTTTCCACAATGCCATTCAAAATACCCACGAGGAAAAATTTCCAATATGTGAAAATGTTTTACAATATATAAAAAAGATCGAATATATACGGTTTATAATGTTGTAAACGTGAACGTGTTTATTTATTTATTTATTGTTCGTTAATAAATAATGATTGAGAATCGATAGAATGTAATCATTTTATCGATATATTATTTATAATATATATATATATATATATATATATATATATATAGATATATATATATACATATATATATATATATATATATATATATATATAGATATATATATATACATATATATATATATATATATATATATATATATATATATATATAGATATATATATATATACATATATATATATATATATATATATATATTAAAGATTTTTTTCGTTGAAATAAATATTATATCTGAATTTGGACGATTTCATTATATAAAAATTAAAATAATATATAAAAATAAATATTATAATAAGGATTGTTATGATATTTTTAATGCGAAAATGGAAAATGTCAACTATTAAGATTTCTCTTGCATTTGACGCTCTCTTTTAAATATAAAAATAATAATAATAATTTTTAATTACTTAATTAATTAAATAAATAAAGTTACACTTTTGTCCGTTATATTACATAAATATATACTTTTATAAATTTTTCAATTAACAAGCCGATCGCGAATCCTTTGAAGACAATTAAAGTATGAAAAAAGTCGTTATCCGAGATGAAAATTGGCGCGTAAAGTCAACGAACTCTCGCAGTCGGTTCTCGGTTACGACGAGTTTTCCACCTCCTTCACCCATCCCGATAATTTTCAGCGTTACTGAAGTAAGACTTCAGCTGAATATTGAAAAGTTTGTAACTATTATATACAGCGTTCGACAAAACCGAACTGCAACATGTCTGCAGCTCGTTTGCCAAATCGATTTACTTCTTCGAACAAAAAGTTATATATATATATATATATATATATATATATATATATATAATTTATAACTATATAAAAAAAAATATATTATATATTATTTATAATCGTAACATAATTTAATACGTAGATATGTACGTCGAATTTACGACAATAACATAAATAAAAAAAAGACTTTAATACGGATAAAACAAAGTTCATTTGAATCGAATGCGGATTAACCGATTTTAACCGCAATAAATATTAATAAACAATATTAAAAATGAACGTCGCAGAATTTTAATTGCGTATACTTATATTGTATGAAAAAAAACGGCGTTTTTGGGTAATATTTTTAATTTTTAAAATATTTAGATAAAGCGTTTCCGTCGTATTGTTATTGTTATTATTATTATTATTATTATTCATTTTCTTTTATCTGCGTGAAAAATCGCTCTGTTTAATCAAAATTTATTGATTATTGTCGATTGTGTTTTGCTAACTTTGGCTATCTAATCGCGCACGAGCGCCCACATAATATCCTATTTAATATATATGAACAATAGAATATTTATTTTTTTTTACGTGTGCAGATAAATTTCGATTAATACGGATATAACGATTTATTATATAAAAAAAATGTGGAATTTTTAGCGCAACGATCGTGACGGGCCCGAGTTTTTGCTCAGTTTCATTTTAAAGTTCTAATTGACGTATAATGAGAAATAACGTATTTTTTAATTACAGATGTGAAATCTGGATCTAAGAAAATACTGAAATATGATATATTTTATTATGTAAATAATAATATTAATTTACTTAATTATACGTTTTAAGTTTAAACTTCTCAAACATCACTTCTTCATACGATACAATTATTTTTAATTAAGAAATGGTAACTTAACACGTTCTTAAAAATTATAACATAACTAATTTTGATATAAAAACATAAAAATTAATGTAAACACGCAATTTATATATATAAAATCATACTTTTAAATTATAAATAAAATGTATTATTTCCAACAATAAAATGAAATAAAATTTACATAATAAGATCACTAGAAAAAAAAATTAAAAATGTAATATTTATAAATTGCGTTATACGAGGTTCACCTGTATTCATATAAAATATACATAAATATATTGTCTCAAGTATGCATTTCGCGTTTCAGTACAAAATGTTGTACGTGACTCAAATAACGCAGTAAATATATCCTTTGGCAATTGTTTTTGATTAAAGATGACAAATTTTCGACATACCTACATATGACTTTAATACAACCATAATTTACAAAAATAAACTTATTCATTTAATATGTATCATTCATATATTCAGTAATCACGTTTATTATATTATAATTAATTTTTAATCCATATTTTATATTACTTAATATAATGGTATTCTATTATATTTTCTAATAATTATCAAATTATTATTTTATTTATTTAAAATTTATTTTTTTCCTCTTTTAATAATCCGATTATTATCCGTAACATTATAAATTGTGGATAAATAGGAATTTACAATATTATATTTATATAATCTATAATCTGTAATTTACTGTATTATTTCTATAATAGAATATTATTGTATCGGAAAAACCAAATTTTATCAGTAAATTGAAATTTATAATAAAAATAAAATTTACACATGTATATTAAAACATGATAAAATATCTAAGATTTTGAATATCGTTTACTAGATTAATAAAATATGTATTGAATTTCACAAAATTATTATTTTCATTATTTTTGTATTATAAAATAATATATACATATATATAAAATTATAAAAAAAAAAAAAAAGATTCGTCTACGGGATGGATAAAGAAATGTTAATGGTTTTATTTTTCTGATAAATAAAATAAATTCTTTTGCTAAATGTCAACAACGGTTTCTATCGAAAGGGCAAATTGTCATTTTATTTATAACAATTGTTAAAACAAGTTTTTCGGTTCTAAGTCACGACTCGTATTATTTTTATTATATATATATATATATATATATATATATATATATATATATATATATATATATATATATATATATATATATATATATATATATATAGTCAAACGAAAAACTATTAATATAATCGATTACATTTACAATAAAAATAAAATAATTCACTATATATATATATATATATATATATATATATATATATATATATATATATATATATATATATATATATAATTATTTGCAATGACTATTGCCTAATAAATCGCAATTAACAACCTCGTACTATTATTTTATCGCGTTCGTGAAATATTTGAAAACGAGCGAATTTTCTGGAACGAAACGATATATAATATTATATATATAAATATTTTTTTTTCATTTATAATAAATAAATCATATTATTTCAGTGGTTGATTATGAATGGTTAAAATGTAAGCATGGACAATCCGATTTGTCATTCTAATTATGTTTTATTCGTTCAAGTGATAATAATTCGATATTTTTGCTTAGTAAATAATGCTAGACGCTGATTCATCACGAATGGAATTAAATCATATAAATATCAAATGAGAATTTAAAATTAAATAATATATTATAAATTTAATAATAATATTCTGATGATATTACGATATCTATTTAATTAAAATGTATAGACAATTCTTCTATAACGTAATAAATAAAATCAAAAATATTTCATACTATATTTTAATAGTAACATCTATAAACACATAATAGACTGAATTTTAAGTATAATACTAAGATTATTTTGTAAAGATATATAACAAATATTTCAGAAAAAATAACAAATTGTATCTGAATTCGATTCTATTCATTTAAATAATATATTTAAGTTTTGCATTATTATTTATATTAAATAATAACATAATATAAAATTGACATTGTTATTGTATTTATATATACAAGTTTTTAAATTATTTTATTGCAAAAAAATCGCAATATTATAAGATTCAAAATTACAATGAATACTACCTTTAATAAAATTATATATATATATATATATATATATATATATATATATATATATATATATATATATATATATATATATATTGATAATTTGCAGTTTCCTTATTAATCTACAAGAATTAACCGTGTTATAAAAAGTTTTAACTGTATATTTTGTCATACAAAAATATATTGAAAATAAAAAAAAGAATAAATTATGAACAGTGTTATAAAAAAATTGTCATAATTTTTTATAGCTGATGATAAAATTAATATCAATATGAAATGTAAAAAAAATTGAAATATTACAAAGAATAAAAATATTTAATTATTATTTTATATCTAATAAAATAATCAATTTTACGACTTAGCTATTAATATACATATATATATATATATATATATATATATATATATATATATATATTATATTTTTTCCTCGTATTAATCAATTAATATAAAAGGCAGTTAACCCGAGTCGGGCATACTTATTTTTTTTTCTATTTTCTTATTCGCTCTCTAGTTGTTCCGAGTTACTTTCCGGTCGGTTTGAAGAACATTCTAATAAAATTATACGATCTTCCACAACTGGGGCAAAAACGTAATTAACGTACTCTAGAATAGGTGTGTTATGAACGAGCATTAACATAACCTAACCCAGGCTAACTTAAATTGCTTCAATTTATGTTCTCCACTCATACCCCAACACACAAACGAATTAAATTAACTATTTATACACATGAATTAGATTGGATTGAGCATAAAGTAAACGAACTAAATTTTAGTAATATATATATATATATATATATATATATATATATATATTTGATATAAAATGATTCATACCTGTTCGACTCCGTCGTACGAATTTTTGACCTCGACGCTGCTACTGTACACGTTGCGGGGTTTCCTCGGTGATCTGCCCCTTTGTCCGATGGTTAGTATATCATAATAAGCCATGGCATCATTTGCGGAGACCACTGGACAATCTTCTGGATACGAAGGTTTCTTGACCTCTTGAGGTGTTTCGACGACCTCGGGAACATTGGCCACGGTCGTTTCGGTGATTTCTTCGGAATCATTATCGACGCTGATCACGGTTAGATCGTCGTCCACCGAATCCTCGTCGGTGGAACTGGCCATATCGCCAGTGATGGAGGCCGTGGCCTCATCGATTCCGCTGTCTTCCTGATCACAACAGCAGGAATCTACAACTGTATCTTCGATAATGGTGAACTCGTCCATCATTGAACCGGTGAGTTTCGCAATTCGGTTTTTGTTTTGTTGTCGCAACGGTTGACCCGCTTATGGTACAACCGGTCCAGCGCAGGTGCGCTTTTTTTTCCTACTTCAATTTTTTTTTAATATATATACGCTCTTCCTCTTCGTCTTCTACTACAACAACATTGACTACTAATATCAACTACTACAAACAACTACATACAACTACTACAACTACAAAATATTTTTTTTTAAAAACACCACCACTGGTCGTTTCTTTTAGTCGTTTCGATTTCGATGACGACGACGACGATGATGATAATGATGATGATGACCTGTCCGTTGGTTGGCTCTTTCCGTTAACCGTCGATTGGCCTACAACAGCAAAGCGGTTCGAACACGTGCACTCTTACTTTTGTTTCGCACGTTACTTTCGACGCTCCACTTTTTCCAAGTTTCGATTGAAAATTCAAAACAATTATACCGAATTTTTTTTTTGTTATACTTTATTCGTCTTCAAACGTTAAGTTCGATGGACGGCTACATATCTGGACAGAACCTTTCCTAATGTTCAGGAGAGACCACACCATTCAACGTCGAAAACACCTGCAAAACACGAAACACTTACTTAATACACATTATTCTTCAAAATCATAATTAAAATCCACGAGTTAAAACTCTAATTATATAAAAAAAATTATATAGTCAGGTAAAGTATATTTTGACTAACAAAAAAAATGACAAATCACTTGATCAAGGTCAACAACATAATTTGATACATAACAAATATTGATTTTATATTATAATGAGACGAATTATATGTATAAAGTAGTCCGTTTACATTGAAGGAAATGGTCGGAAACGATGATGTAATTTTGATCTCAAAAAAAAAAACTGATCTCACTGATATACCTTATGACCTTCGGTTAAAACAGCGCGCACCAATTTTAACGAATCAGTTTATTTTCTTTTTATATAATAAATGTTGATTTTTATATGTATATATATATATTAATATACGATTTCCCGGAATGCGACGTTTGACAAATGCCATTAAGTGCCGCGAATAATTGAATACTTTATTGTACGCCATGTTAATAATATTATTACACTTGATTGAGATCGCTATCTGTGTATGCAATTGCTGTGTTTGATTACATTGTATATATAATTGCCATGACAAAGATTGATTTTATGCTCACATATCAGATGAAATAAAATCGTTCATATATATATATATATATATATATATATATATATATATATATATATATATATATATATATATATATATGAATAAAAAAATATTCCAATTTACGCGTTATTTTTTTTTCTATATTATATAAATTCAATGTAAAATGATGGAGATCGTTCTTTATAATTTTTGAATGAAGCTCGTTCGACATCAATCGAGGAAAAAGCGTTACAACAATGTCAAGTGACTCGTTCATCTCGAAAACATTTGGGACACATGTACATAGTAATTATTTTACGTATTTTAATAATAATAATTACATCAATATTTCAAAATATATATTTTTATATTAAAATTGTGATTTTTTTTAATTTAATCGTTTTCATGAAATATTGAAATTGTATCAATAATATACATAGTAAATGTATGAATTTAGATATTTTTATTATCAACAATATATAACTTATATATATATATATAAACGTGTGCAAAAAAAAATAAAATAAAATAACACTTTGTGATAATAATCTTATAATAATGTTACAAACAGTATTACGATACTGGTGATATTTCTTTCGATAATTAATATTTTCTACTGTATACATACTTTGTAATGTTAAGTACTTTTCTTTCAAAATGACCTTCGTGCGATGGATGAAGTTTTGCAATATAATCTTATGAAAATTTCCCTCGGCATCAGACGACATGATCACAAGAAAAGTTTTATATTTAAAACTATAGAATACAAACACGAAGCATTATAATATTTATTAATTCCATAAAATTGATTAAAAAATTGTATTAATTAAAAAAAATCACATTATTATAATAAAATCGATATAATTATATTTGTAAACGAATAAATTAATTGCGTAATTGAATATTTTTTTTTCTACTTAGTAAATATTCTTTTATTTTAATATTTCACAGAAAAAACAATTGCAAAATTTTCAAATACTGCTTTTAATATTTTTTTGAATAAAAACTGTGTTCTTTTTTTAATAATGCGATATTTTTTAAAATTTTTATTCATGGAAAACGAAATAAATAAATAAAGAAACATTTTTTTTGTTTTTTAACAGAATCATCGAATTTTATATAAAATATATCTATTTCAATCAAAATTATTATAAAATAATAGCAATATTAAAATTAATTGTACCGCAAACATTGAAAATATAACAATATAATAATTATATGAATATATATATATATATATATATATATATATATATATATATATATATATATTTCATTAATTTTCATTTTTTACTCTTTTGTCGAAATGAGAAAATTTTTGCAGCGAATTAAAATGTCGAAAGCGATAACAATTCGTTTCAAAATTGACTTACTCAAATAATAATAATAAATAAATTTAGAAATGCAGTACGAAAAAAAAATTTGCATAAAATGTAGAACGAGTTGTTTTGTAAGTGTCGAACGAATTTTTATAAATTAAATCGAAATAATTATTATTATATTTATATATCTATGATAGACAAAAAAAAATATAACATAATATATTGATTTTAAATGTGAAATTCAAAAATATTATGAAATAACTGAATTATAGAAAAAATAATACACTAAAATGGATACTATATATTTTGACCCTTTTTCTGAAAATTTTTACATGTTACATATTCAAAATTCTTTTTTTATTATTATTGTAATTTTTATTTATATTATGTAAATATTGACAAAACATTTTTCAAAACATGTTGTATTAAATGTCATCCATTTTAATTCTAAGAAATTTAACAAAAATATCAAAATTTTAAATTAAATGAAATCATTTCTATATCTAAAATCTCGATGAAATCTCATCGCCAAAATTTTAATATTAATTACATTAACGAATTTCAAAAAAAAAAAATAAAATAAAATAAAACGTCGTATTTCACGAATCGAAAATGAAAAATTTCAGTAGTCGAACTAGAAATTCGGCCGTATAATATAATAAATAAACGAACACGGTAAAGCATCATTTATTATTAGTGTTTACGTTGAACAATCTTAACAGAAACTCGAATAAATAAATATAAAGAGCTTTGTTTGAAGCAACATTTCAACCGAACATATTAAATATTTAATGTGGAAAACTTCCCTGCAGACATAATAAGTTAAGCCTTAAAGAAAATACGCGCAAAATTATTTATTTATATCATATAATAAAAAAACAAACTGACGATAATCGCTATCACAATTATTAGATTACTTAAATGAAAAAAAAATACAAATAACAATATAATTAAAAATTATCTATGTATTAAAAATAATACGATTAAAACTACATAAAATATTTTAATATATATAAATGCTCTTATAGCAAAAATATTTGAGTACTTACATTATATATTTTTTAATAGTACTCGCTCAATAAGCATAAATAGATAAAGCACTCGTTAGCGATTTAGAGCAGTGTTTCACAAACTTTAACGCGTGTTGTAACATTGACAAAAAATATACGTGTTATATTATAAATGATTATAATGAAAAAAGAAAATAACTGCAAAACGTTATTTTTTTATTTTATTATATTATGTATATTAAACATGCATAGTGATAATTTTTCATGTATTATTTTATATTGCTTCAGAAATAGATAATATTTAAATAGTAAATATTATATTATTTACGTCATAAATATATTATCATTATTGATTGCAGATATATTTATATAATATAAAATGATAATTAATTAGATTAAATCTCTGTATGGTTTATGAAATAAATTGTTTTTGTTTTTCGAACATATTTATGGAGCTCTTTTTCATGTCGTATTTAGTCAGGAAAAGTAAAAAAATATCTACTAGTGAAATCAAAGTTAAAAAGAAATGAATACAAATTATTCTACTATTAAGCAATTTGTGTTTAAAATACAAATTATATGTGTCTTGAAAATTGTATATATAATTTATATGATATTTGTATTATAATGCAATATTTTATATCTAGTTCATAAACATGAATACGATATATATATATATATATATATATATATATATATATATATATATGTGTGTGTGTTATGGAATAAAATATATACAAAAAATATAATTGTTACAATATTAAAAGTATTTATATATATTGCGAATGAATAAATTTTGTATTAGATCTGTAAGAAAAACCACCTAATTTCACGCTAAAACGCCCGAACAAAATCTTGCAATACGATCACTGACAAAACTCGGCCATAACTCGGGACATATCAAAGAGACAAGTTTGAGAAACACCTCTCGATGGTATGTCACAATCGCTCGACTGCATTTATAATGCAACAGCGCCGTTCATAAATAAATAAAATAGCAACAACGGTAAAGTAACGCGGTTCAAAATGAAAGGTGAATTCGAGACCCTTGACAGGTGTTCGACCGCATACATATTATTAAATATCTATATATATATATACAGGCGGAATGATAATATTTTTCAAAAAAATAAATAAATAAATAAAAACTCAACTATTGCACAAACTGTATCGTTGAGCTCGATCGAAATGAAAATATATATTATATATATATATATATATATATATATATATATATATATATATATATATATATATATATGTGTATAAAAATTGTACGTGTGTCCAGTTAACCGAGTTTTTGCAACAACGCACAGACAACGAACCAAACCAGTGAAAGTGCGCGCACCCACTAAACCGTAAAAACGAACACGAACTCGTTTTGTAAACACATATTTTCGAGGACACGGCTCACACGATTCCAGTGAATGTGCGAAGAGGACAAAGGCGACTGACGCCTTGACTGAACTAACTGACTGACTGATTGACTGACTGGCTGGCTCATCCTAGAAATACGTCTTGTTGCAATATAAGCATTCTAATATTTGTAATATATATATATATATATATATATATATATATATATATATATATATATATATATATATATATATATATATATATATATTGCCATAATAACGGTCAGACTAAAGAGTTTCGTAAAATTACCGCTGAGCTAATTTCAGTAAAAGTGAGAAAAATCTATAAATTACGAGCACTTTCACAATATTTTTTTTTGAAAATGAACATATTCATAAGTAATAAATTAAAGTATATTATTATTATAAAAACTGATGTTTTGATAAAAAAAAATACTGAATTTTCTCGAACATTTCTCAAATTCACTATCAATTATTGACAAAAGTGATAAAATTGTAAAAAAAAATAATTGAAAATGATTACACTATACTAGAATATTTCATAAAATTACCGTTGTGTTGATTTCAGTAAAAGTGAAAAAAAAATCGAACGCCTTTCATAATTTAAATAATGATTTAAGTACTTACGTAATGTACCTACAATAATATATAATTTAGTTTTGAAATAAAATATTTAAATACTTTTATAAAATTCTAATGAATGCATAAAGAGAACGAAAATGATTTATATTTCGTCTAAACATATTAAGATATCAAAGAGAAGCATTTTTTTTTAATATGTTCTTTCAAATTATCATTATCAGCGAAAACGTTTTAAAATATTATTTTATAAAATTGTTACCATTATTATTTTATATTAATTTTAGTGAATGTGCAAAAATTTTACAACGCTATTCAAATTTTATATTTAAAATGACTTTTTATTATAAAATATAATTAAAATGAAGTGACAAGTCAAATCCTACGGCAAAATCCTTGAAAGCTAGGCGTTAACCATACAAATTATATATATATATATATATATATATATATATATATATATATATATATATATATATATATATATGTTATAAAACCAGTTTTTAAAAATACAAAGACCATTATTGCTATCTGAAACATAAGTTTGATTATCAAAAAAAAAAAATATATTACATTATTAAATTTAAAATATCTATTCAAACGATAAGAAATTCGAAGATGAAACAGAAAGACCTTGATTGAAGGCTGTGGAAGACGATGCAAAGAAGCTAAAAATTTCATCATCAAAACCGCCGTTAGAAATAGAAAGCAGTTGAATGGAGCACTAAAGAGAGACGAGCATTTTGGAGAACCTGTAAATTCAATCAAAAACGCGAAAAGTTTTGTTATTTTCAAACAATATTAATATTTCATTCAAATATATTATATTTGAATTTTTTTGATGCAACAGTAAATATACGAAATCACTACATAAAAAAAAATATACTTAAATTTCTACATAGATTTCAATACAGTCACTTCGACATTTATGAGATTTTGATTTCAATCTTTATCGATATAGCTTATTTCAAAGAAAACGTGATATTTTATTTGATCTACAAACAACACAAATATATATATATATATGTATATAATATAAACTCAACAAAATACTTTGCAATAATTCTTTGACCGAACATTCAAAGCCAATCCTTTGAAAAGACCTTGGATCTGTCGTTTTGACATTCACGATGTTCCCTTTTAAATTTATCCACTCGATCTTAAATTTTGCTTGTAACAAGGGTAAAAGATTTATAAAATAGACGAATACTTATATATATATATATATATATATATATATATATATATATATATATATATATATATATATATAATAAAACATTTAAAAAGTATTTAAATGCAAAATTTAATAAATAACATGGTGACAATATATTCTTTGTTAATAATGAAATCTAACACATTTTTACAATAATAAAATATACACGTTTATTGTTGCAAAATTTAAAATTGATTACTATGAAATGTTAATGTGTTTTAAAATTAAAATTTACTGCTTACTTATTAATTAGTCAATAATAATAGTAAATTTACTATATGAATGACATATGTTGTATATTTAAAAAAATAAAATAAAATGTGTAAAAATTATTATTGTTGTAACTTTAATAACGTACTTTCTTTAAAAATATACTAGAATACTACTATTCCAAAATTATGACATAAATATAAGATTATATGTAATAATATAATGAAAAAAAGAGAAAAATCGTTCTAAATCTTCTTTACTGAGTCGCCATACTCTGTTTAATCCGTTTTATTACTGGTTTATGTGTAAATTACTCAATAAATTTTTTATTATTATTATAAATGTAAACATGTCATACTGGCGTATTTTTGAGTACATTCTATATATGATTTCGACTGTGGAACTTTTTTTTTGTGTTCAAAAAGTTTTTTTTTATATTTATATATACACTTTTGAACATTCTCTTTTTATACACGGCACAGCACATTCATTATGGCAGAAATATTCGCGCACTCACATCAAAACTCGACCCACTATTGACGCGAGAGAAAGAAAAAAATTTTTTTTTTTTTTTTGAGTGGACATGGTCGTCGTTTGAGCTGTCAAAACAGATCGTTATTTATTTATTAATTTGTTATCGCTTGAAAAGCCGTTAAGAGCGCGCTTAAGCCTTCGACGATTGTTTGTAATGCGATTTTTTTTTTTTGCTCGATTACTACGATGTGACACGAATCTAATTCGATACGCTAAATCGTTATACTAAACACAATAAAACTAGCCGTGATAAATTATAAAAATTATCAGAATTGAATCGTGTAATTGCAATTCTAATAATTTATGTAAAGTAATATATATATATATATATATATATATATATATATATCGCAATAGTTGCATTATTGCATCGAATGCGAAATTATGCAATTGTAAAAGCGTATTATTTTTCGCTCGGAAAATTTTTCAAGAAACGTACGCGCGTGCACAATTTCACCGTCGCATATGGTAAAAAAAAAAAAAAAAAAAAAAAACACGCGCGTGAAAATCGCCCGATTCGAAATATCGCACGAAAATCCACAATAATACGCGCGTCGATAATGCATTGCTATATATTCGATGCGACGATAAATCGCTGTTTATCCGAAACATATGGTTGGAAAAGCGCGACATATGGTAACGTGGAAAAACGATCGCGCAACAGTTGTCGCGCGCGCTTTTCCCACCCGAAAACACGATGTCGATCGCTGTTTTATTTTTTTATTATTTATTTATATATTTTTATATAAATTTAAATTTATATACTTTTTTTTTTATTTTTTATTTTTTTTTTGTGTATGATTTTACCCCGCGCTGTTGTTCTATGTGGATCCGGAGCGGTCGGGGGGTAAGTCGTCGTCGGTTCGAGACGCTCCACCGTATGGCGTTCGAATCGTGTAGAGGGGTTGGTTATGTAGAGTGGGGGTAAACACTGTCGATAGTAGTGGGGGGTGGTTATATATATATATATGTATGTAAGTTAACCGAGTGCGTGCTCACGCGCGCGTTTTGCACGCAATAGAGTAGATCAACACACGTCCGTCGTCGGCGGAGCGGCCCCGCCACTGGAGCGAAAACGACGCAAAGAAACTCCGCTCCTCCGCTTCGCTCCACTCTCTCGCCTCCCCTCCGCCCCCCCCCCCGTTCTCTCCGGTCCGATGTACCCCCACCTTGCGCCCCCGCTTTCGAGTTTTCCTTCTCTGTCCCCTCCGCCCGTTTCGCCTTCGCCGCGCGTCTCTTTCTCGGTGGCGTCTCGGTTTTTCTTTCGCTTTTCTGCGTTCCCCGCGCGTCGCCGCTTTTCCGCTTCGGAAAAGCGCGGAAGCCGAACCGATGACGCCCACGCGAACGTCGTGGAAAACGGCGTCGCTTTTCAAAGTTTTCCATTAACTATATACAATACAACAGTATATATATATATATATATATATATATATATATATATATATATATATGTATTATTTATTGCATAAAATTTATATAATTAAAAAACTTTAAGTAGTAATTAATAAATAAAAACTATTTTTAATTGTTGTTCTTATATATATATATATATATATATATATATATATATATATATATATTATTTGCAACTCTTGATAAATATACCCCAGGTTCCCTTTTCCATTTTTATGTTATTATATTTTAATAAAAATATTAAAAATAATATTTATTGCATACTTTTTTAATATGTATTTAATTACGGCTCGCAAAAAATTTCAAATTTGGAAAAATGACTAGAACTATCAAAAAACTACACATGATATATACATACTTATATCAGATATTCAAATAAAATATTATAACATTGAAAAGCTATTTTTTACGTATAATATTTAGTTAACAAAAGAAAAAATATAAACTTACAAATATAATGTTAATTTTTTTAACACAACAAGATATTAATGGACACCAAAATTAATATTTTTTTATTATATTTAATTTTTTATTCAATTTAATTATATATAAAATTTATAAATTTCTAAATAAAAATAAATATTTCTATGAATTAAATTACTTAAAAAATTAAACAAAAATTTTTGTCGTATAGAAAATATCATATTAAAACTTTGTGTAATACATTTTGAATAAAAAAAATCACATTATTAAATTTTAATAAAATATTTCTGTAAAATTTTATTCCAACTCAATAATTTTATTTAAATTTAACATGCAAAATTGACCTTGATAAAAATCACTGACTCATTGAGGAAATATTTACAATATCGTTAATTTCAAGGCAATTCATTCACCCTATAATACTAGGAAAATTATACAAATAAAACATTTCACACAACATATTTACGAATCCGAGTCGTTAGCTCTATAATGATTTTAAAAAAATAAGTAAATTTTGAGAAACACAGCATTTTACATAATCGCTTTTCACGCCGAAAACGTCGACACGCGTTGACATTTAACATTTTCGCACCGCAAAACGCTCCGTTTTCAATGTGACCGTTGATTATAACCCATCTGAAGAAAAAAACGCTGAAAATGCTGAAATCGGATTGTGCACCTTTCGACATTTCGTGAAATTTTAAATTAAAATTCGCAACATTATATAAGATATATGTATATATGACGTTAAATAATTATTTATAATATTATATAATCGATACTATTAATATTATATATATATATATATATGTATGTGTGTGTGTGTGTGTAATTAAAATGACGACATTTCGAATTTGAACTTCGATAGTTCATTCGCTGTTAGCGAACGATAAAGCAATGTCATTGCCAACAAACTTTACGTAAATTTTCACAATCGCTATATTTCATAATAATAATAATAATAAAATATATATAAATATAAATACTTAAATAAAATTATTATTTTTCATATTTAATTGTATAAAAAATTACATTAACATTGACCGATCTTCATTAACATATGTATGCGAATATTATCTCATTAAAACATTTTTTTTAAATAACAACGCTCGTGGAAAATACGTATAAATTTCGAAATATATGTTACTGTAAATGTGGAAATTATGCATTATTTTACAGAAGGTTGTATTTTATTATCGTTTATGTGTTGGATTAAATTTTATAAATGCTCTTCGTTCGTGATGTTTTCATTTTTAAATTAATATGAAACAATATAAAAGTAATATAATAATGATGCTAAAAATCAAAAATAATATTCTAATAACTCAATATAACACTGTGATCAAAAAGTAAGGTGAATTTGTTTATAAAATGTATTTTTTTTTTATTATTCTTCCAAATTAATTTCATCCCGTTCAAAGTAATGCCCGTCCAATAAAACATACTTTTACCAACGCTTTTTCAAGTCCTCAAAACAATCGTAATAGTCTTTTTCCGGTATAGCCTTCAAGACCTTCTTCGATTCGGTTTTTATCTTCTCCTTTTGAGTTTGCTGAATAGTCAGAAGTCGCGCGGAGCCAAATCGGGCGAATACGATGGTTGCGGAACGATATGAGTCGAATTTTTGGCAAAAAAGTCGCGAAGAACCAATGCAGTATGACATGGTCGTGATGAAGGAACCAAGATCACAGTAATATATATATATATATATATATATATATATATATATATATATATATATATGATAATAAAAAATGAAACTAAATGTTTTAAATATAATAGAAAAACAAGCTCTAATCGCTAATGGCTCTAATAATTTATTAAATTACAACATATATTTTACAACAACACAAAAAAGAAACTGTACCTGTTACAAATAATGAACTTTACAACAAATGCCGAGAATAAAACTAATATTTTTCTAGCACATAACGGCATTAATAAATAAAGATGTAATAGAACGAATATATATATATATATATATATATATATATATATATATATATATATATATATATGAAAAAGAGGAAACTAGGGGGATTACGTAAAAAACCGTGAGCGTATAGCAAAAAAATCGTTAAAATGGAACTGCATAAATTTATACGCTTTCGAGATAAGGTCAAAGTTAATTCTAGAAAATAAAATTTTCCAAAGTTATTCTCTTTTTAGGGGGCAATAACAGAGGAGAAAGGTGTCGAACGGGGGGGGATGTGTTCTACAGAAAAATTATTAAAAGGTCGGTGTGATAAATGTATTTCGAAAAGCGACCGAGCAGGGGTCGAAAACGTTTCTCATTCGATAATATCGCATATGACAGCTAAATTGATACCAAAAACACACATATTTTATATGTGAATTTATAATAGATTTAATGTGTGTGTGTGTGATAAATTAAATATGTATAATTTTTAAAATAAAATATTCACAATTGATAAGATTAAATATTCGTTATCAACATTTATTGTATACAAAATATATATATAATAAATTATAAACGGGCTTTCCAACCGCATTTCAGATAATAAAATTATTCTTAATATAAATATTATATTTTATTTTTATTTTTTTCTTACTATCTCAAATTTTATTTTGATTTTTTAATCATAAAAAATAAAAACATATTATGATATTCTTTTATTATTTACTATTTATAAATATTTTTTATTTTAAAATTACATTAAATAATTTTTAATTTTTACTGATAATTTTTTCACATTGAAATAAATATATTTTTTCCTCAATTTTATTTAAACAAAAAAAATATATATCGAAAATTAAACATATACAAAATTGACCTACTGTATATTATGAATTAAAAAAATCTTTATCATTTATAATAATTAAATATTAATATAACCAAATTATAAATTATTTTACAATTATAAAAAACTATAAATGTATTTATATATATATCATAATTTTTCACAATTCAATAACATTACTTATTTTATTATATATATTCAAACATTTCTCGTCTATTAATTTCTAATTACCATACTTAAAAAAATATACTATTATCTAGGAATATAAAAATTCACAAACGTTAACAAACAAACATGCGTAGAAAAAAAATGGCATTTACATAAAAAAAAATAACGAAATTTCAATTAATCACAAAGACTCGTTGTAAAGTTCAACGTGTTGTTGTTTTTTTTTTGTAATAAAAACAAAAATGATGAGTGCGAATTTTTTGAATGACCCTCTTAAATATTCATTGCAAAACTCATTACAACGATTATTACGTCATTTATTTAACTGTACCGATATGAATGCCTATCGGTTATATTTTTTAATCTAAATAATAATAATAATTCAATTATTTTTTCTTAAAATTATATAATGTATAACGTTGTTTATATTTATTATAGTAATTTTAAAATTAATAAAAAAATATATAATAATTACATATATCCAAATGATTTCAATAGAAATGATAAAATATAAAAAAATATATTTTAATTAAAAAAATAAAATTTAATTTCAATATATAAAAAAATATTTTTTCAAAATAAACCGTCAAAATTTTCAATACATTATGCATGTGTTTTTTTTTTTACTTCTAATTCACCTTTTTCATTCAGTAAATTTATTATATTATATATTGAATTATTATATATGGAAAATTTAATTTAATAAATAAAATGACGATCTTGAATGAAAAACTCGTGCATATTTTTAATTAACATAATTGACGTTTAATATTTGCGTTCTTTTTATCGAAATAAATGATAAAAATATTAAATTATGCATCTTTTATATTATTAATTTTAATATATATATATATATATATATATATATATATATATATATATATATATAATTTTTTTAATATAACGACAAAAATAATGTTAGATTAGTCTTCAAAAATCGATAAAAAAAATATTATAAAAATATAAAAATGAAATATTTTAAAATAATTAAACAAAACATTAATCATTATAGATGTTATTATAAAATATCAATATATTGCACGTATCAAATGTAAATAAAAATTATATCAAAATCGTGCGTCATTTTTCACAAATCGTGCAAAATCTTCATTTTCATCACATTTTCACCGCAACAAAACAACATCTAAACATCGTCTAAAAAATATTATCTAATCTAAAATATCTAGAATACATCATATAGAATCTCATTAAACATTCGAAGGTAATCGCATTATTAACAATCGTACCGAAACGTTTCGCAAACGTCTTTTCGAACGATGAAGACGAAAACCTTTCACCACAATTTCAAACACCAAAGAGATGAGTGATCGAAAAAATATATATATTATTATTATATCATTGTGTTGTAATATTAATATAATACTATGGTTAATTAATTGTATATATATATATATATATATATATATATATATATATATATATATATATATTTCATACTGCAACTATAGTTATTATTGCAGTTATTGCCGATTTTCAAACGAGATGAAAGTTTTCCGCATTATGAAATCATTTAATGTTGATGAATGTGTATGCACAAGCGTAAACATTTTAATATATTCAATACTAGATCCAAACGAGAATGATGCCATTTACTTTTTAATTATCATAATATTATTTGTATATATACAAAATAATAAACGATGATCGTTTTCAAGAATAATTATACTTTAATTTCGCAACGTTTTCGTGAAAATTGACGATGATGCGATAATAAAAAAAAAAAGTATGTAATATTACGCTTTTTGTCGTTCATTTTATGAAGTCGTTCGTGGAAATTGTGCTCTTTTGAAGATGTTTCACAAAGAAAATTCAAATTTTTAAGTGGGTGTGCTTTAAGTAAGCCGTAAAGCTTAATTTGTAATACTGATCACACTTTTTATATACACGAGAGTAAATATAATATAATCGCATAATTATTTATTATGAATATATTATAATTATTAATAAAATTACATTTAAAAAAATATTTTTATTATATATATATATATATATATATATATATATATATATATATATATATATATATATATTAGAAAAAAAAATCTTTTATTTCTGGATTATAAAGTAAATTCTTGGAATTTAAATACGAAAATAAAATATGATGTCGTTTTAAAAATTATCTCGACAAATTTTTATATCTTTTAGTTCCATGAATTAAAGAAATCTCGTTGTTTAAAATATGCATTTAAATTATACTTTTATTTAAAATTATATATTTTCAAAATATTTTAATAAATTAAATTAACGTTTTCGCATAAACGACTTTTCTATACAATTATTTTTCTAATATAAAATATAATATGGATTAGTGTTTTTAGCTCCAAAAACATACATTTTTTTTTTGATCTTTAAAATCATTTTTTAATTTTGGTTTAAATGTACAGAAATAAAAAAATAATAATTCACTTAATCACTTATTACTAAAAATATGTAGATTCATCTTGAAAACATTGACAATTTAATTTTGACTATTAAACTATGCGTTGATAACCTTTGATTTAAATTCCGTTTTCAATTATTAATATATTTATAATATTTACTCAATAATAAATTCTAAATAAACATTCAGATACATATTTAAAACTTCGCGTCAACAATATAACTAGTTATTTCTTTTCGATTTTAATAATATCGCCAATGGCGGCGCGTTATGATAAATTATCAAATTTATTCTTTAATATTACAATTATAATGACGAAAAAAAAATGCATTCAGTTTTTACGAACATTTGCAAATAATAAAAACACGCGCGTGGGCGAAACTAGTGCAGTGCAATTCTGGACTTTTACAAAACGCCTACATAAATCCGATTGCCTTATAGGCATTATATAATTGTATATAAATATATATATATATATATATATATATATATATATATATATATATATTCATACATAAATATAATATAATCGCTAAAATAATTACTTACGTACGACAAATAATGCATTCTAGTAATTATATGAACACGTATGAAAATTATCAGTTATTAGAATCGCATCACCTTCTAGTGAATGTAAACAATATAACATCTCTATTATATATATATACAAATATATAAAATATTTTTTTTAATTTAATAATATATATATATATTATGATAATTAATTTATATTTAATTTTATTCGTTTATATTATATAATTTATTCGTAAATAAAGTTGATTTGCGCTGTGCTAAGTAAAAAATATACACAATGATGTATGCTGACATTTTATATATATATATATATTTTTTTTTCATTATTAAATATTTCGTCATATATTAGCTAAAACTATTTTTGGATATTATTTAGTATTTTCACACATATTTAACGTTACGTACGTTGAATAAATTCCTATTTTACAGTTTGGAAATCGGTAATTTTGTATATATACATATATATATATATATATATATATATATATATATATATATATATATATATATATCTAAAACAGGAAGCTTTGTCGATTTCTATAAAAATATTTATTACGTTCTTTGTCTGAATTTTTGCGATTATTCAAAAATATAAGAGAATTTCAAGCGTTTCTCTTTCGATGCAATATCGCTTATGTTGCTTTATTATGAAATGGCGAAATATTTATAATATAAATCAAATTCTTTACACTGCAAAAAATTAATGAATATTATAAAATTAATTATTATGCATCATTAATACAATATTCTAAAATATACAAAATATTTATGTACATCAGCGACTTTCTTCCTTAGAAAATTACTATAGATTATATTAAATTTGACATCATAATTAATATAAATTTTAATTATTAAAAATATATATTTTTATATATATTTATATGAATTTTGGTGTCACTAGACTTGTTTGTTACTCTTTGAGAAATTCCTTTGTAGAGGTTGCTTTGTTGCAGATTCTCAATGCTTTTTTGCTATCATCTAAAAAGCTAGAACAGTGTTTCTAAAATGCAACGAATTCCCTGTTCCTCTGTCATTCGAAGGCGACATTTTACTATTCTATTCTATTCTCTTTTGATACTTTAATTTTACATTAAATCATAAATTAATTACACACGACAAAACACACAACGTATCTCATACATGTGAAAAATGTCTAATGATATTTTAATTACCATATTTATATTAAAATAGTTAAATGTAATATGTCGTTTAAATTTATATATAATATATATTATTTAAATTGAATATTGGCGATCTATTCATATATATATATATATATATATATATATATATATATATATATATATATATATATATATATATATATATATATATATATATGAATGACTTTTCTTTAATTATTCCTTTATGAAAACATCATAAATAATATTTGTTATAAAATTCTAAATTTTTCACAATATATTAAATATAATCAAAATAGTTGACGTTTATGTTTTTAACCGCAAAACGCGAACAAAGGCATTTTATCGTAATTTCGATCGACGCGAATTGCATCAAAACCGATAAATAATTATTTATTTTTTTCTTTTTTTTTATACCGACATTAGACGAAAAATAAAACTCAAATATCCATATTAACATTGGTGTGTGTGTGTGTGTGTAATTTGCCAAGTTTCCATCATAATTGACCCGTTATTCACGGTGAAGAAGACAATGAAAATGGTCATTATTCAATAAAACATGCACGAAAGTAATTGCGAAATGCTACGTACTCGACTAATAAATCTAATCGGATATTCGTATCGAACGGTAATGATCTAAAATTGGAAATACCGGTATTTCACATAATAAAACGTAAATTAGATAATTGTCTATTGGTTACGTGTATTCGCACAAAAATTTCTTAATAGTATAATTTACATTCCAGAAACGGATTTGCAAAACGATAATAATTCACGAAACTGTTTCGCGATTTCGGAATAGAAAAAATAAATAAATATATCTCATTTTTAATGCTGTATCATTATTCATTTATCAAAAATATAATCTAATTCTATATCTTGTTTTAATGAATCGACAGTCTTTCTTTACTTTATAAATTTGAAATATTGAACGCGTTTTAAAACACCGAAATACTTTTCATGACACATCTATATAACATTTTTAAAAAATCACAATAATACATTTATAAAATAAAAAATAGAATTTATACAAAATATATTAAAATAGTAAAAGGAAAAAAATCATAATAAAATTAAAAATCAGTAAAATTCAACATCTATGTTATTTTTTGATATTTTCGAAAGAATTAATTTAATTATTTGATGTTATTACCGATAATATAAAATAAAATTTGTACGAAAATGTATGAAGTGGACCTTAAACGGGTATATTCTTAGGTTCAAAGTGTGACTTATATGAATAAATTTTCAAAATATACGGCTAATTCGCATAGAAACCGTATCAGATTATATATCGTCGAATGTGTTTCAATAATAAAAAATATTTTTATAATTATTAACCTAAAATGTATGAAAATGATTTTTCAGTAATGTTATAACGTTTTTTTGAAAAACTAAAATTTTGTATAAAAAATTACAAAATATTAGTCAATAAGATTGAATTTGCGCGCGAAAATAACGCGTAAATGTCAAAATTAACGACGTTTACGCGGAATATTTGTACGAATATTACGTCAAAACATATAGAAAAATATCATACTGAAAAGATTTTTTCAATTTTTCTCAAACCTATTTCGAATCTACAATCTAAACCAGTGTTTCCCAACCTTTTTTAGGCCATGCCCCACCTTAACATTTCTAAAATTTTTATGCCCCCCTACATAATTTTTAACCTTCAAAAATTGTTTTGTTCGTGTCGAGTCCATTTTAAAATTGCCCCCCCTTAACTATCAAATTGCCCCCCTGTGGGGCGTAGGCCCCACGTTGGGAAACACTGATCTAAACGTTTAATTTTCTGATTTTTCTAAACCAATCGATTTAATTTAAAATTCTAATGCAATTATCGATTTTTATCTAATTTTAATCTCAAATCAAATATTTCACAATATATATATATATATATATATATATATATATATATATATATATATATATTGCATTTTATTTAAATCATTTTTTTTAATAATAAACCGTAATACATTAATCATAATACAATTAAAAAAATCATTTATATTTTCAACAACATTCTGATACGATAAAAAAATATTCTACTTAATAATATTAATAACGGCATTCATATTAAGAGTACTTAAACTGTTGAATATTCAAATTCGATCTAATTCATTATAGATAATGCAGTACTTTAAATCACGATTTGGAATTATATCATGAATATATATATATATATATATATATATATATATATATATATATATATAATCGTTGTGAAACTTTCAATTATATACGGTGCATAGATTAAAATGCGAAGGTCGAACAACTTTCGCAACGCTCCACCAAATTTAATATGCGTTGATTTTCATTTAAAAAAAAATATTTTTTATATATATTCTTTTATTATAATAAATATCTGTTCCAATTCAAGGAATATATCCTTTTAATATATGTAAAAAATTAAAATATATTAAAAAAATCTATATGATTTATGATAATATACTACTGTGATCAAAAAGTTAGGTGAAAATGTCATTTAAAGGTAAATTGTAATTTTTTTTCCTAGGACTGTCTATAACATTTGCAAAGTATCTGTTTGTCAAAATGTTTAATTACCTTCAAGTTAAACGTGTTTTTACAACTCTCAGTTCGTTCATCACGATAATGCACTTTTTTTTGCCAAAAACTCGACTCAACCACCGTATTTGCCTGATTTTGCTCCGTGCTATTTCTGGCAATTCAGCAAATTTTCTTACTTTTTCTTCACAGTGTTAATTCAAAATTTCAATTTGTATTGTTTAAAAACTAAATTTCATATTTTGGTATAATTCGTACTTAAACATAGATATCTTCTTCGAATCAATATATAGTATTAATTTAATAAGTTTATTCTAACATTCACTGCCTATTCAAATCGATATAAATTAACGAAGTCAATGTAGATATTTTAAACATTAAACAGATTAAATATTTTTATCTAAATGTTAATAATATATTATACAAATATTACAAATTTTATTTTATTATAATTAAAAATACTATTCAAAAACTGACTCATTTATATCATAGGATTATTAATAATAAATATCAGAGCTTCGAGCCTCAAAATAGAAGTTCATCGCTAGAAATATTTTTACGCCACTAATTCATTAACAATATATAAATGCTTTAAATCAAGTTTTTGATTATTAGAAAGGAAATAATTGGTGATTTTTATAAGCTTTTAAGAATATTGCAATTAGCACGTTTGATATATCGACGCCATACTGTCACAGCTTTTACGAGATCGATTCGTATTTTATGACACTTCATAAATTTTAGAAGACCTTCTAGAATAGAATGTGCTCTATTATATATTTATATCATGATGTATATATATATATATATATATATATATATATATATATATATATATGTGTGTGTGTGTGTGTGTGTGTGTGTGTGTGTGTGTGTGTGTGTGTGTAAAAAAATACAACGTATTCAACTTTTACGATGACAATAATAATGACACAACGGGTGAACGTCGAACAGTTTAAATATCACGTTCACATTTCACTTTTCAATTTAACTATTTACAAAATAAACCACAAAATCGATCTCGTCTCTCTTGTGAGATGAAATTGATCCATCAACAATATAGATTTTAATTGAAGTAAAAGGACGATAGACTAGAAAGTGAGTTTATTATATATATATATATATATATATATATATATATATATATATATATATAATATTGCGTAATCGATCGTAATATATCATAATATACTAGTGATATATACTGTGTAATTTTATTATATAAAAAGTATTATATATTATTATCTATATATAATATTGCATTAATCTATTGAGCGTTTAAG